>LNAC01000258.1:2810377-2894090 GCA_002007465.1 Ailurus styani
AGACATTTCTCCGAAGAAGACATCCAAATGGCCAACAGACACATGAGAAAGTGCTCGACATCACTCGGCATCAGGGAAATACAAATCAAAACCACAGTGAGATACCACCTCACACCAGTCAGAATGGCTAAAATCAACAGGTCAGGAAATGACAGACAGATGTTGGCGAGGATGCAGAAAAAGGGGAACCCTCCTACACTGTTGGTGGGAGTGCAAGCTGGTGCTGCCACTCTGGAAAACAGTATGGAGATTCCTCAAAAAGTTGAAAATGGAGCTACCCTACGACCCAGCAATCGCNATCGCACTACTGGGTATTTACCCTAAAGATACAAAGGTAGTGATCCTCAGGGGCAGGTGCACCCAAATGTTTATAGCAGCAATGTCCACAATAGCCAAACTATGGAAAGAACCTAGATGTCCATCAAGAGATGAATGGTTAAAGAAGATGTAGTATATATATAGAATGGAATACTGTGCAGCTATGAAAAGAAATGAAATTTTGCCATTTGCAATGATGTGGATAGAACTAGAGGGTATTATGCTGAGCGAAATAAGTCAATCAGAGAAAGACAATTATCATATGATCTCTCTGATATGAGGAACTTGAGGGGCAGGGTGGGGGGTTGTGGGGGGTAGGGAGGGAAAAATAATGAAACAAGATGGGATGGGGAAGGAGACAAACCATAAGAGACTTCTAATCTCATAAAACAAACTGAGGGTTACTGGGGGGTGGGAGGGTAGGGATAGGGTGGATGGGTTATGGACATTGGGGAGGGTTTGTGCTTTGGTGANAGGGTGGGGGGTCGTGGGGGGTAGGGAGGGAAAAATAATGAAACAAGATGGGATGGGGAAGGAGAAAAACCATAAGAGACTCCTAATCTCACAAAACAAACTGAGGGTTACTGGGGGGTGGGAGGGTAGGGATAGCGTGGCTGGGTTATGGACATTGAGGAGGGTTTGTGCTTTGGTGAATGCTGTGAAAGGTGTAACCCTGATGATTCACAGACCTGTACCCCTGGGCAAATAATAATAATAAAAATAAATTTTAAAAAAAGCATTTTTATTAGTCTTTTCTGGATGTTTTCAAAATTTGAACTATCTGGCATATTTAATATGCATTTTCCCTTTTTTCTGCCCTGAAGGAAAAATGTTAAAAGTGTAAATATTTTAAAAGTATGAATTCTTTAACACCTTATAGACTTTTTTATGTCCTAGAAATATGATTTAATATGACAAAAATTTATTTGCTAAGACATGAGAATTTTAAGAAAAGTTCAAGAGCAAAACAACATTTTTGGCATTGGCTATCACAGGCCTGAATTCGGGTACTGGCATTGGCACTTACTCTCCTAGTTACCTTGGAGAAAATCCTTGCTTTTATTTAGCTTTAGTTACTTATCTAAAAAATAAACATTATAATGAGTTTCATACATTTTCTTTTGCTCTTTAATTAGTCTAAAAAATATGACTTCTTTTGAGCTTCATTTGAAAATTTGATTGTATTATCTGAAAAGTTTGTAACTCTATTACTATTTGATTTTATGCACTTAAACAAGATTTTAATGTTTGAAGATATTTATATTTTACTAACTCTTAAAATAATAGCTTTATTGGAATCTAATTTACATTCGTACCATAAAAATTCATCCTTTAAAAATGTACATTTCAATGGTTTTTAAGAATCTTCATATAACTATGCAACCAAAATCTGTATCTGATTTTTTTTGGTTTTGTTTTGTGTTGTTTTGTTTTCAAAATAATTTTATAGTTTTTATGTTCTGATATCTGATTTTTTTGAATTAACATACAATGTATTATTTGCTCTAGGGGTACAGGTCTGTGAGTCATCAGGCTTACACATTTCACAGCACTCACCATAGCACATACCCTCCCCCATGTCCATTTAGATACGTAAAGAGTAGTTGATTTTAGAAAATTTTAATTATGAAAAAAGGATCCATTAATAGTCATGTATGCTTCCTCCTGTCACTAGCCCTTGATAACTACTAATTTACTTTCTGTCTCCATCAACTACCCTATTCTAAACATTTCATATAAATGGAATTATACAACATGTGGGCTTGTGTGACTATTTCTTTCATTAACATAATGTTTTTTGGATTTGTTGTCATGCATCGATCTTGATTCCTTAAATTAGTTTGATGTCTAGTAAACATAAGTGCTTATAGTTCTATTTTATTTTTAATTCTGTAGATTTTATTTTTTAGAGTTGCTTTTAGGTCACAGCAAAATGGAACAAAGATATGAAAATCTCCCATATGCCCAAGCCCTACACACGCACTGCCTCTCCCATCATTAACATTTTCAGTTCTTTATATTTATTAAATTGATGAGCCTACATTTTAACATTGTTATCAACCAAATTGTTATCACATTAGGATTCACCCTTGGTGTTTACATTCTATGGTTTAGAGAAATGTAAAGGGCATGTATCCCCTATTACAGAAAATATTCTGTTCTCTACTCATTCAACCCTATCTCCCCAACTAACCCATGACAACTGCAGTTCTTTTTACTGCCTCCATAGTTTTTCTTTTTCTAGAATGTCAAAGGTTTGGATTCATGCAGTTTGTAGCTTTTGCATATTGGTCTTTTTCACTTAATAATACACATTTAAGATACCTTCATGGCTTAATAGCATATTTCTTTTTATCATAGAATAATATTCCATTCTCTGGATGTCCATAGTTTATTTAACCCTTTACCTGCTGTTTCAATTTCATTGATCTCTGCTCCACTTTTTATTACTGCTTTTGTTTTGCTTCTTTGGGGTTTAATTTATTTTTTTCTTGATATTTCTTCTTCGACATATGTGCTATTTAGAAGTATATAGTTTTTCTCCAAGCATTTTGGAAATTGACATCTACCTTTTTGTTACTGGTTTCTAGTTTAATTCCCTTGGGATATGAGAGCAGACATTGCATAATTTCTATAATTTTAAATTTGTTAAGATGTGTTTTATGGCCCAGAATGTGTTCTATCTTGGGGATTGCTTCATGTGAACTTGAGAAGAATGTGTATTCTGCTGGTGTTGGATCAAGTAGTCTATAGATGTACATTATATCCAGTTGATTCACGATGGTGCTGAGTTCAGTTATGTCCTTACTGATTTTCTACCTGATCAATCTATCCATTTCTGATAGAGGTGTGTTGAAGTCTCCAATTCAGTAATATTGGATTGTGCTGCAATAATGGAACAACAGTAAATAGGCCTTTAGTAAAGTGGTGGTAGGGTGTGGGGGGTGGGGAAACATTCCATAGTTCTATGATTAGGTATCAGTCTTTTAATGAGCCTGTACCTCTGGGCTGTGATCTTCACAAGTGTTTCCTTTTTTTTTTTTTTTTTTACCCTTTAGGTGGTAAAGGATGACTGGAATGAACCAGAACTGGGTATTCCTCCTCCCTCAGGTCATATATTTTTTATATATTTGTTTATTTAAGTAATCTCTACACACAACATGAGGCCTGAACTCACCATCCTGAGATCAAGAGTCACACGCTCTTCTGACTGAGCCAACCAGGCACCCCTTCCTTCAGGTCATTTAAACTCTAATAAAACACACTAACTTAGGCTTTGCCTAAATAGTTTCTCCTAGGACAGACATTGTTAAGAAGAAGAGAATGCTGTGGTATATTTCAAAATGGTTCCTTTTCCCCTCCCCCAGCTATGAACAGGAAGGGACTTTTCTCTGATATTCATCCCGCTAACCTGGTAGAGTTCCAGGAGGTAAAACTTGAAAAAGTGTGGGGCTCCTCCTACGACTCTGAGCCCCCTGAAGTTTTTACCTCTCAGACTTATTCGCCCAGAGCCTTCAGCAATTCATCATTTCTAGTTCAGGACTCCCTTCCCTGTGATGATTTCAGCTCACGGGTTTCTGCTCTAGTAAGCTGTGATTCTTTGTATTTGTCTGTTGGTTTCTCCAATTTGGAGGTCATTGTCTTGCTCTGTGACATCACTTCTCTCTTACGGATCTAAGAAAAGTTACGAATTTTTCAGTTTGTTTGGCTTTTTACTTGTTTTTAGAATAAAGTGGCAACTTCCAAACTTCTTACCTGCTGGACAAGAAACCTCAAGTTTCTTATAGTTTCATTTAAAAAGCCTAACCTGATATTAGATTTTTGGGGGTTTTATAGCTTTGGGGATTTCTTGGCCTTTTAAACTACTTTATATTTTGACCTACAGAGAAGACTACACTTGAGACTTTTAATATAGGCCTATTTAAGGCACTTAAGAAAACAGTAGGGTCTAGGTACATGTATAGATGAATACTAAGAAAAAAGAAATTAAAAGTAGAGTCAAGTCATATAAATTAAATGATAAATTAGCTTCATTTTAGTTCCTTGATATATTTAGCTCTCTCTTGCCTGAAGAATATAAATTTGCTCTTGCCTTTAAATGGAATATTCAATGCTTTGCATGGTTAATGTTCCTTATTCTTCATGTTTTAGGTTAAATAATCCTCAAAGAAAGCTTCCCTGACATATGTAGAACAGCCACCATATCTATTATTTTTTATCATATTACCCACCTGTTTCATTTAATAGGTAATGATTATTTATCTACTTACTTATTTTCTATCTTTCCTCCCCAAAGATAGAGTGCAAGAGGTAAATATCCCTTTTGACTTCCAACTTGCATTTCTCTGTGTCCTAAGACACAAAAGCAAGACAGTGAAAAATATAGGAAGAAAAACTGTCACAGAGGAGTCATGGTGAGGAAGAAGAGCAGCAGAGGAAGCTTCAGGAGCACCTAGCAGCCAGGGAAAACTGAAGTGCTGAAACACAAAGCCTTATCTAAAATCCAAGAGTCTGGGCGCCTGGGTGGCTCAGTGGGTTAAAGCCGCTGCCTTCGGCTCAGGTCATGATCCCAGGGTCCTGGGATCGAGGCCCACATCGGGCTCTCTGCTCAGCAGGGAGCCTGCTTCCTCCTCTCTCCTCTCTCTCTGCCTGCCTCTCTGCCTACTTGTAATCTCTCTCTCTGTGTCAAATGAATAAATAAAATCTTTAAAAAAAAAAATAAATTTAAAAAAAATAATAAAAAATAAAATAAAATCCAAGAGTCATTGTCTGAAACCTTCACCTTCTTCTTTTTTTTTTTTCTTGAAAGATTTACTTATTTAGTTTGGAAGCAGAGAGATTGTGCTGGGGGAAGGGCAGAGGGAGAGGGATAGAGTGAATCCTAAGCAGACTCCCTGCTTGAGTCCACGTGGACTCCAATGCAGAGCTCGATTCCATGACCACGATATCATGACCCAAGCCAAAATCAGTTGGTGGACACCTAACCAACAGAGCCACCCAGGCATCCCTGAATCCTTCACCTTCTAAGTCTACTATTATACCCTATGGGATGTTACCAGTCATGTTGCTTTGCCTATCAAAGCTATAAGACCCATCAGCATTAAACTCCAGCCCAGAAGGGCCTATATCACAGGATCCCAGAAGCCAATGTTGGAGCCACCAAAACTTCTGGGGAAAAGGCTGACTTCAGGATGTGTTTCTTCTAAATCAAACTGTAAACCTTCTAGCATGAAAGTGGATCATCTACTACTGGAGGACTGTGTAGAAAAACCATGGGGTTACTTAATATACAGGAATTGAAAACTGCAAAGCAGCAGTAGCAGATCAACATTTACCACAAAATGCTAAATGTGCAGACTCTGTGGACAATAACCATGTTGAAAATGAATACTTGGATAGCTTTCTAAAAGAAATGAACAGAGAGAACTTGACCCAAACCTTACCAGATTCTGAAAGGGAACAAAATCCTAAATAACAGACAGTAGGTAAGCCAAAGACTAACTCTTAGCATCAAACCAAGATCAGCTTGTCTCCTAAATAGGCCTTGAGACAAAATTCAAGGAATAGTGCTTTTCTGAAAGACAGAGCTAATAAACAATTTGCTGGAGAGATACAAATTTGGATTCCATGAGTAGAGTCACAGCAACTCTCCAGAGGAACAAATCTTGCAAGACCAGGACAGAAACTCCCAAAGATTGTTCCCTCTCACTATCTCAGATCCTAGTAGGACTCAAGCATCAAAGAAATCGGTGGTCAAGGACATAAAAGATATGAAGTTTAATGGAGATAAATACGAAAGACCAAATGAAACTAAGTTACAGTCACACACTGTTACTGAGCAGAAAGTAGAACAAATCCTGTTGTGCTTCGGAGAGGCTATAACAACAGACATCCAAACATGGAGCGATATCATGAAATCCACTCAACCTTGTTCTAGACCTTGGACATCATGTACACTGCAAGAATCAAAAGCCATAAGCCAAAAGCCTAATTTGACAGTTGGCAGTTTTAATTCAGTCATTCCAAACACCCCTAAACCAACAGCAAATGGAATCAATGGGAATAAATCCAGCAGTAGCTATCAACAAAAAACGCAGACTATGGACTCCAGGTTGAAAAAGACTCTTCCCCAGAGCCTTTTTCTCAAAAAGACAGCTCCTAAAACTCAAACTGGTAAGAAAACCATAAATACAAGTAGAGTCCCACATGGGACCCAAACTCATCCAAATATTAAGAAGAAGATCACAGCAGAAGATTGAAGGAAACAACTGGAACGCTGGCAAAAATCTAAGGGGAAAATCTATAAATGGCCTCCTATGGAACTTAAAACAAAAAGAAAAATAATAAAGGAAATGAATATTTCATTCTGGAAAAGTATGGAAAAAGAAGATGAAGAAAAGAAAGCACACCCTAATCTGTCCAATAAAATTAAGAACATTCTCACAGAATGTCTGCAACTCATTGAAGAAGGTGTGCTTTCTAATGAACTAGTGACCATATTGTCCAGTATTCCTGAGGCTGAAAATTTTGTTACATTTTGGATCTGCAAAGCAAAGTTGTTGGCACGTAAAGCTGCTTTTGCTGTTATTGGGCTGTACGAAGAGGCCATTAGAAATGCGGCAACACTGATACAAGACCTGTGAGTTGTTCTTAATATTCTGCAAGACCCAAACAGAAACACAGAAGGAGTTACTTCTGACTCTTTAGTTGCCGAAACATAAATAATAACAGTAGAAGGGCTGGACAATAAGATGGAATTTGAAAAGTTTTGTCTTTAAAAGAGACACCAATGGGGCGCCTGGGTGGCTCAGTCGTTAAGTGTCTGCCTTCGGCTCAGGTCATGATCCCAGAGTGGGGATTGAGCCCTGCATCGGGCTCCCTGCTCTGTGGGAAAGCCTGCTTCTCCCTCTCCCACTCCCCCTGCTTGTGTTCCCTCTCTCACTGTATCTCTCTCTGTCAAATAAAGAAATAAAATCGAAAATAATAAAATATAAAATAAAATAAAATAAAATAAAATAAAATAAAATAAAATAAAATAAAATAAAATAAAATAAAATAAAATAAAATAAAATAAAATAAAATAAAATAAAAGACAGCAACAACCCAAATAACCAAGGCAGAACAGGATAACCATCCTGGTATCAAGTTACATAAAATAAAATAAAATAAAATAAAATAAAATAAAATAAAATAAAATAAAATAAAATAAAATAAAATAAAATAAAATAAAATAAAATAAAATAAAATAAAATAAAATAAAATAAAATAAAATAAAATAAAATAAAATAAAATAAAATAAAATAGCAACAACCCAAATAACCAAGGCAGAACAGGATAACCATCCTGGTATCAAGTTACACTCCCACCCTCCCCCCATCCCTAGAGTAAGTGGAATGCCAGAAGTGCAAGACATGAAGCTCATCATTCTTGTACAGCCTTGGACAAGGACTGAGTGAGTTGTGTCCCGCTATCCGGAAATGCTGCAGGGACATGATTTAGTAGTGGTGTGTCTTAATGAGGTCTTAGAAGTGGGAGAAACAGAGTGTTTTATATTCCATAAAAATGAGGCTTTGCTTGTAACATTAGGGTTTAAGGTCCTTGAATCATAATTTCTCACTCTCTCTTTTTTTTTTTAAAGGTGTTTTGGAGCATCCATGAAAGAAGGAATATCTTTCCTGGAGTAAACTATATAATGGACAGGCAGATTATGGGCTCTCAGAATTTAGTAATTCACTGGACTTACTCAAATTTAATATCCCCATGAGATGTCTTTGGTTTATTTAAGACTATAGTTTGCCACAATTTTCTAGCATACATACATTTTAAACTACTGAATATTAATTTACCCCACAGGTATGGTAAAAATTTTCACTTTATTGATCTACTTTACTCTCAATATAGTTCTTTTTTGTATCAGAAGTTTGGTGTCACAGTATGGTAAACTTTCCTTCTGGCAACCACCTTAGCAGAGAGGGCAAGTTCTTCCAGCCAGAAGGAGCTATGGTTAGAAGCTAGCCTTCCTGACTAGATACCACGTGACAGACCATCTGGTCAAATCCCCTCATTTTACAGAGTTAATGCTAGCTGTGCCTTTGCTCAGAGATTGCAAATGACTTTTATGTGCAACTTTGACTTCTATCACAGTGTCCATGTAGATGAGGGGCAATTCATGTTATGCCTATGCCAGGGCTACTCTAATGAAACACAGTTCTGAATTGGGGGGCAGTTATCTAACTTTTTATATCCAAATCTAATTTTATATTTATTATCCAAAACTTCTTCAAGTAAAAACAAAAGGAAGCAAGAGAGAGGGAAGGAGAGGGGGCACTCACTTCTTCGCTTCAATTCTTTGCTCTGCTATGGGACACCTGGCCTGAGAAGACAGTACAAGCCCCACAGACTAAGACAGGTGGCCTTTCCTTCCTCCTGGGCAACTGCTCTTGGAGAGGTAAAATCAGAATCATTATGTAAATGTAATGTGTAGAAAACCTAGCCAACATATTTTGAATTTTAAAATTTTAGATTTCTTAATATTTAAGTATTATCTAAACCAAAAAAAATACATTTTGTTTTTAAAAAAGACAGTGAAAAATACAGAGAGGGAGACAGAGGATGAGAGAGGGACAGACAGAAAAGGCACATAGATGTTTTTCTATAATGTGAGGTCTTAAAAATTTGAGAACACAGATCAGAGATGACATTTGTGCTGATGGATGGAGACAAGGATGGCCTATTTGGCAGCATTCCTGTCCTAGTCAGTGGGGTCCTCAACATTAGCAGTCAGTAATAATTGGTGTAGACCTTAGTACCAAGGTCAGCCCCCAGGGCAGATGTTTGAATCTGTGGCAGTAGCAGATGGAGTTGTGTCTCTAGTGGGTACTGATAGAATAGTTGACATTTTAAGGATAGCAATAAATGGGATATTCAGGGAGCAAAAGAAGAAAGACAAAATGTTAAAAATCATGCAGTAGTCATGGAGACAACAAAGTTCTTGGAGCTTTGACACCTCCAGGAACCTCTCAAAATTATCTAGGAGGAAATTGAGGAAGACTGGATTTCCTGTAGAGTAAATAGGAACATGAAGTGCCAGAGAAATTTTACTTTGTGGACTTGTTTTTTATCTTCTCTTGTTGCTAGACTAAGATGCCTAGGAAACAAAAGTTTCCTTTGTTTTCTCGTGTCTCACTGTAATCGATAGCACAATGAATTTAATATAGTTAGCATGATCTACCCTTTCTCTCTACAGATAATTACTTCATTACTTGGCATTCATGATTTACCTTTGAGACTTAGGATCCTGTGATATCGAACCATATGTTTCATGCAAGTTGTATACCTTGCACCTAGGTTGTGTTAAAATTGTGTACCTTAGGACACTTACAGTTTGGCAAAACCTTAGGACAGTAACAAATAAAATTATGTTTTATCTTTATAAATGAACATTAAAAATCAAATGCATTGTTAAATCTTAGATTTAGCCAAAAGAGAATTCAATTTGGAAATAGTTGCAAGGCATTTCTGAAATGAAAAATAAGATTTGATGTTCAAAACCAAAGACTATGCCTTTTATTTTTTCAGTCATTTTCTTTTTCCCAATGCTGCTCTGGGTAAAACAGGTGCTTATTACAGTCATCATTGAATTCTTTCCAATTTATGATATTATGTATTTCTTATTCTCGTAAAACTGTCTGCAAGAATAGGCTTTTCTATAGCTAGAAAGTAAGAAATTTATAAATCTACAAACCAAGACCTATAAAGTAACATTTCTTGTTCAAAAAGATCTCATAAATTGTATATGTAACAGATACTTAGATATTTATTTTCTTTTCTTTCAGGTACATTCACATTAAAATATGAATCAACTTTTTCCTCTCAAAGTCTTTAGTATGATATTAAAATATAAATGGTTTCAAATTTTAGAGAAAATATAGTAGCATAATATTATGAATGAGAGGACAAGGCAACATAAATATGAAAAGAAATAAGTAAATAACTGATGTGTATAACCACATTTTTTTAGGACAATAGGCATAGTCACAATATAAATGAAATAAATGATCATATACTATTTCAGAGTTGTTTTAGTCTGAGGATTGTGATGTACTGCCATTTACAGTAACAGCTGCTTCCTTAAACTGAAAGAAGTATTATAGGTGTTTTCTTCTCAGTCAAAAGAAAGTGATGGATCTGAAGAGAAATATGGAGCACAAACTAGAAAACATGACCTGTATGCCTTGCTCCTGGAGTTGGAAGTTGGGAAAATCACATGCTCAGAGTAAGAGTACTATCTGCCTGAGATGACTTGCTTCAGGGGGAGATTTCTACATATCCAATCCCCAAACTAGTTAGGACACTGCATGGCAGCAAGCCAGGGTCTCCTACCTCTTAACGGACCACTGCTGATAAAAGTGTACCCCTTCCATATCCTGTTAGGGATAAATTTAGCCTAAAAATATGTTCTCATAAGCACTGGGCTTTGTTTGCTGTGCTTAAGCTACTCAGGTTTTCTGCCTGTTTGATAATTTTTTTGCCTGAACCCCTTGATCTTCACTCCCAATGCTGTTCCTTGTGAAAACAACTTGATCATAAACTTCAAACCAGTTAAATTGCCTCAAACCACTTGAAGTGCAGCCCTAACCTACGCATCTCTCTGCAACAAATTTGACTACATACTTCCAAATTTTTACCCTCCTCCCTGAACCAAGTCTTTTCCCAGAATTTTTTCCTGTTTTCAGAGAACATTTATTGATAAGAAAAAATCTTCATGACAATTTTTTAAATAGAAACTATAAGTTATAAGAGTATATGTTTGGACTGAATGCTTGTATACTCCAGCTCCTAACCAAAATTCATTTGCTGAAGTCCTAACCCACTATGTGGTGGTTTATGGAGGTGGGGTTCTGGCAAGGCAATTAGGTTTAGATGAAGTCATGAGGATCAGCCCCCATGATGGAATTAGTGCCCTTATAAGAAGAGAGAGACCAGAGCTCTGTTTCTGTAAAGATACAGCAAGTAGGTGGCCATCTGTAAGTCAGGAAGAGGGTACTTACTCATCAGGAACTGAATTTGCCAGCACCTTGATCTTGGATGTCCCAGTCTTAAGAATTGTGAAAAATAAGTGTTGTTTATGTTACCTGATCTGTTATTTTGTCATAGCAGTCTAAGCCAACTTATATAGAATGCATAGTGAGTTCCCATGTTCTTCCAGTGTTTTTTTTTTTCACATGAATCTTCATTTAGGGTGCCTAGATTAGAATTGCCTTTAAATTCCAAGAGTTTAATCCACAGATGCCTTATATGACTGACTAAATTTTTTCTCCAAGATGTTTTCAAAAACTAAGAAATCTATATTTTTATAAGGCTTATATCAAAGACATATGCACCTAACTAATATAAAATTTGGACATTTATAACATGGTGGGAAGCATCTTAATCTTAGCATGTACTGGATAAGCTATAAAAATATGAACAGACATTGTGTGTGTACTATGTTTCAGGTGCTGAGTTAAAATTTCACATACCTTATGTAATTCTATTAAGAATCCACAAGGGAGTCAACAGTATTATTTCCCACAATATAGAAGAAGAAACTGCAACTTAGAGAAGTTAAGAGCAGAACAACAGGCCCTAAATGGAGTTGTTTATACTAAACCCCCATCACTAAACTGATACTTAATTATACTTTTGGTTGTAATGGAATCTTAAACCAGTCAATCAGGTATTGTCTGATCAGCACTTGTTAGATAATCTGCCTGGAAGACACTTTCCATCCCCTGAGGAAAAGTAACCTCGCAATAACCAACCCACTTCTTGGCCTAATATAACTTCCTTGTTCCCGCTCCCTTCTGCCTATAAAAGATTTTTATTTTGTGTGGATTCTTGGAGCTTCTTTCTATCAGCTAGATTGGATGCTGCCTGATTTGTATATCATTGAATAAAGTCAATAAGATCTTTCAAATTTAACAAAGTTAAAATTTGGTTTTTAGTAGAGAGGTTATGTAATTTGTTTATGGTCAAACAGAGAGAAAAGATCTGACTCAGTCTCATGCCTATCCAACTCCAAAGGCAATATTCCTACCTACATCACATTGACTTTTGTGTATGGAATGTTAATTAATCTTACCCACCTCTGAATCGTGGGGTGAAAAAGACCTCCTTTCTTATTGGTTCGGACATGATGTATTCCCTTACATCTTAGTATATTTTAGAGTCATATAGGTTTAATTTTCCTTTTTGTTTTAAAATTATATTCAATGTTTATGACAGCCTAGAGCTTATTAGTCTGGCTATAAGAACTATGGTGCTAATGAGTTTCAATTTCAGGTAGGTGTTTTGCTAGCCTTGGCTAGCCATTCACAGACACATTTAATTGGTTTTAAGGAGCTCTGAGAGTTAAGTTTGATTCCATCAACAAAAAAAGAAAAAAAACAGAAACAAAAACTAGTGTTCTAGAGTATGATTGGTAATTCACATGACTTTATGAATCAACTTTAATTTTACTTTAATAAATACTTGAATTACAATAATATGTAGTAAGTTATTTTTATCATCATGAGGTTTTAAAATAGTATCTCAATATAATCTGTATATGACATGTCATGAAATATTAGTAATAATTGGGAATATAAACACAAGATTATCATGATTTTGCAAGTGATTTTTCAGACTTAAAAATCTGAAAGTCAATTGTCTAGGAGTAGAATGTACCATTTCACCTGCCAAGTGCCTTGAGAAAATGTCTTCACATTGGAAAGATGAATTGAAAGCCCAAATCTGGGTGCCTGGGTGGCTCAGTGGGCTAAAGCCTCTGCCTTCGGCTCAGGTCATGATCTCAGGGTCCTGGGATCGAGGCCCGCATCGGGCTCTCTGCTCGGCAGGGAGCCTGCTTCCTCCTCTCTCTCTCTCTGCCTGCCTCTCTGCCTACTTGTGATCTCTCTCTATCTGTCAAATAAATAAATAAAATCTTTAAAAAAAAAAAAAGAAAGCCCAAATCTGCTTACTAAATTTTATCGATTTTTATTTTTTATATATAATTTTATAATCCATAAATCAAATCTATAAGACTTAAAGAGAAAAGGCTACTTGTTAAGGGAATTTATGATTTTAATCCTTAGGTTATAAATGGGAGGAAGCTATGCAGCCAGAGACTATTATTCCCAGGTCTACTCTCATCTAGGTGAGGTCTTGGAACCATTACTTGTCAATAAAATGTGAGTAAAAGTGTGTTAGGAGACAGTTCTTCATGTTTCTCTTGCATATCTGTGAGTCTTGTGAGCAAAGGCATTGACTACATTCTGTTTAGGGCTATATTTTCAAGGATACTTACACAGTAAGTGTCCCAGAAAATAGAAATAGTGTTTCCTTCTGGAGAAAATGGCAAGCCTGCTTAGAGCCATGGAAGATAAAGACAGGGTCTACCTGTGGAGCATAGGGCCATAGGACAAGCATACTTAACTATCTAGTACTAAAATAATAATAAAAATAATCATAATATTTCCTCAGAAGCAGAGGATAGGTATAATCATGCCTATTACCAAAAATTCTAGTTCTGTAAGCTCAGAGATTCTCTCTTGTAAAGTAACCCACTGTGCATTCAGGTAACTGGCCTTCTCTGTGTTGCCTTGTTCAAGGGTTCAAGGCTTGGGAACTGTCAAAAATGAAAAAAAGCTGACACTCTGGCTGTTCCTATTGGTGTAACTAATAAATTGTCTTTTGTCTCTGACTTCAGAGTTGTGTTTTTTGAAAGCATTCATGAAGTTGTGGTAGGTGCAGGGGAGGGGAAAAAGAAAACAAACCAAAAAAACCCTCTTCAGCTATCCTCCTAGGTTCAAAGCCTGGGGGCTTTGGATCTGACTGATAACAAAGAGATTAACAAGAGAAAAAAAACAGATTTAATAATTTATGTGCACATGGGAATTTACAAAAAATAGGTGGCCTGATTTTGGTGGCTGATATACTATCCCAAAGGGTAACAAATTGTGGGGAAGAGACTAGACAAGCAAAAGAGGACTGAAGCCTCTTGGGGAGTGAGTAAATTGTGAAAAGGTGACTAAGAATATAAGGTAAACAAGGTTGTTCAGTAAGTTTTGCTATGCAGGCTTTGGGCTAATAGGAGTCCAGTCATCTCAGATGATTAAGTGTCCCCCTGCTAAGAGTTATTCTCTTCCTGGTACAGGAGAGGACACACTTACAAATGTAAATTTACTTTATAAATGCAAATTTCCTTTACAAAATAAAAAAAAAATGCTCTGTTTTTAGAGCTTTTCCTGTGTCTGTTCTTCAATTGCCTTCAGCTCAAAATAAGCCTTATGTGAAAGTGGCATATTTTAGGTTGAATATTCTGGTCCCCTTCACAGGTTAGCTGGCAAGTAGGGTAAAAATCTCAAACTCTTCACAGTTCTTGATGGTTTTGGCTCTGAAGATGTGATGCTGACAGAGACATGGATTTTTGGAGGAGGAAGGACAAAAGCTCTCATGCTGGGATCAGTGATATGAGAAAACTACCTAGTGAGTGTTCTCACCCAAGTGTTGAATGGGGAGAGGGAAAAAAAGGCAGCACTTGCCCTACCTGTTAATGAAAGTTTAGAGGCTGAGTAGCAAGAAGTATGTTTGAAACAAATGGCACAAATGGTGACTTGGTCATACCCACTGTTGTCTGGGCAAGCAGAGGAAGAAGTTTTATCAGGAAGATGGGGTAGGCATCTCCACAGCCTCATCTGAAAGGCAATGTAATTGTGGCTACTGAGCCAAGTAGTTTCTGAGCTAAAATAATGTTGGCAATGAGTACCTTGCAGCGCAATTTGGAACTTTATGTGTACTGAAAGCATTAAAATTTATTTGGTTGAGCCACGAGTGACTGACAGCTGAAACTGAAAACAAATGTGCCTTGGTCACTAATAAGGAGCCACTCTTTCCCTCTTCACTCACTGGACTCACTCTTCTACTATTCCAATTTCATCTACTTTTAAGGATAAAACAGTAGAGTCAAGGTCTTTCTGATCCCAAGGAGGACCAAAGGTCATATACACTTTGAACTTTGGGGTACGGAGGGCTTCAAACTTTTATCACTATGTTGAATCCGGTACCCAAACAGAAAACGAACTCACTTCTATGGTGAGAGGAGTGCCCAAATACAGCTAACACAGTTTGACTAGTGTTCATAGCAGGTGAGAGATGCTAATGTGACCTTGTAGGGATGCCCTCTGGACCAATTCAATGTACTTTTTGGGCTGCTTCTACATCTGGTGTGGCAGGAAGTGATACGCTGTATGTTTTACTTCTCATTCCAGTAGGGTCAGGACGATGCTTCCAGGAGTCAGTGTAGAGAAGTGCTTCTGCCTTTGGTGTCCTGGAATCCCACCAACCTCTGAATTTCAGTGACTGATAATTTTAATAACTGGAATCTATTGTGGATTGAATTGTATCCTCCCAAAAGATATGTTAAAGTCCAAACTACCAGTACTTGTGAATGTTACCTTACTTGGAAAAAAGTTCTTTGTAGGTAAAATAAAGTTAAGATGAGCTCATAGAGAATTAAGGTGGTGTTAATCCAATGGCTGGTGTCCTTCTAAGAAGTACATTTGTGCACAGACACACAGAGAGGAAAATACCACATGAAGGCCCCAGGCACATAGAGTGGAGGCTGAGACTGGAGTGACACAGCAGCAAACCAAGGAATGCCAAGTCCTCCTGACAACCACCAGAAGTAAGGGATAAGCAAAGAAGGAGCTTTCTCTAGAGACTTCAGGGGGAATATAGCCCAGCCGACATCTTGATTTCAGACCACGAGCCTCCAGAGCTGGGAGAGAGGTAGTTTCTGCTGTTCTAAAACACCCAGCTTGTGGTACTTTGTTATAAGAGGTACTAATATATAGGGAACTAATACAGAGCCTCTGCTTTCTACCTAGAATTGCTACATGCAGTTTTGGATTCATCACCTCCCTGACATGACACTCAGGTACAGACCCTCTGAAAAGGAGCTATTAGGTTGCCACTGACCTTTTATCAAAATAAAAATCTGATTTATGGAGTCATTGTGACTCTCCTGTCTGATATTCTCATTTTGGGGTGGTTCAACTCAGACGTGGTGATCAAAAAGATAGGAAGGTCCTAAAAAGTCTTATTAAATAGAAATGGCATGTTCTAGAATATAGCCAGGCTTTTTTCACTGGAATCTGTTTTACATTTAAAAGGTGGCAGCTGTTCCTTTGGGGAAAACATAATATCCCACTCTACAGCCTAAAGCAAAATTGCTAGCTCAATGGGACCCACAATTCTCAGAGATTTCCCTAAATAAATGCCTGATTCTGGATCACTAAGATACCCACTAATCTGGGTTACTGGAACCTGAGCCTTAACTATGCAGAAACAGAAACACTGGTGTTTGCTCCACTCAGTAGGTAGAAGTAAAGGCTCTTGTCATATCTCTGGCCAATACCCTCCTTAGAACATTTTTTTAAATATATAATTTTTCTGAAACAGAAGCTATTACAAATAACCTAACTGTTTGGTATGTCATTTTAAATATTGCAACCTGGCAGATTAAATTCTTCTTTGGGAAAACAAATGATAGAAACAAACTGCAGTTGCTGTTCAGACTTCCTAGTTCACCCATGTAAATATTCATGATAAGGGCCTGTTTTCTGATAATAGCAACTAGATCAACAATGGACTCATAGATGAGGTGTTTAATGAATCTACTATCCACAGCATTTGGTATTACCGAACATTGGAATAACCTTGTCAAAAATTGACCCAGAACATTTTCTGACTACATCGTGTACCCCTTCTAATCCACATACCCTGGAAATACAAATTAGTCAATGAATGCAACTCTCTCTAGAAAGGCATCATGTCCTCTTGGGTGCTTCTTGGGTAATGATCAGGATGAAAATAATGGAGGTTAATAGAGTTATTTTGAAAATTCAGGAATATGTCTTGACCATTTATGGGTATGATACTTCTTTCTTTCCTCCAGCAATAACTCGGGTCTGGCCTGATGGGTGTGCCCTCTTGGTGGCAGTCTACTGCTTACCAAGTCCTCCTAGGATGACCTGTATGTGACCTTTGTGGGGATGTATTGGGTTTCTTTAAGTTTTATAAAAATTCCCTTGTACTTCTTGTATGTGAATTTTCAAGAAAAAAGATTTGTGTGTGAGTAGAAGATAATTGAGAGAGAGAAAAAAAACATGTGGTTATACCTAACAGGAAAAGGATTTTGGGGTGACAGCAGATTTAGGGTAGCTCCCCAGGATTTCCACCTTAAAATGTGTATGGTGGCAGAAAGCTTAGCAAAACTGTCTCCTGATGTCAAAGGAAAGCAGAATTATAAGTGAAGAACCTGTTTGTTTAGCCAAAAGGATTTCTAAGCAAAGTAATGAAGGTAACAGCTCTACCTAAGGTAAAATGGTTTCTTTCCTCTGCTTATAGAAAAGGTCAGGAGAAAGAAATTTAGGATAAAACTATTAAACAAAAAGGAATCAGAACTTGATGAATTTGGAAATTCTCACCATATAAAATGGCAAAAGATGCAAAAATTCAGACATCGTTTCTGAAATCTTGGCTTAGGGAAAAATCCAAGGATGTGGCTGTGTAGACTTTTGCTAAAACTTCTGAAAAAAACACAAAGAGCATTCCGATTCACTCAAAGGGCCCTTTGAAGAGATTAAGGTTGTGCCTCATTGATCCTCTTAATCAAACCTCAGGGCTTCCAGGAGGCTTAAGGGCATTGACCCTTATCTATCACAGCAGGAAGCTAAGACAGAGAAAGGATTAATGTGGAAAAATCTGTGGAGGTGAATCTTGTCAAGTGGAGTTAACCCCATTGAAATCAAAGGGAGATCTAGAAAGTTTTGAGAAGTTTATTTAAAAAAAAAAAAACATGAAAACCCCCCCAAACCACTGTTCATTGGACTGAAAGTGACAGAGAGAGTGTAAAGAAAAAGGGAGTTGTTAGACCTCCAAAATTTTACTGGCAGGAAGTAGACTGATAAAATTATTCAGCTTCAGAAGTGCGCTACCTTCTATTAAAAAAAAAAGGAGGAATCCAGAGAATGAAGCTGAATGACATGGAGAGTTATCCTCAGATCTTGAAAAGGAATCAAGAAATGCCATACATTTGTCCAGCTGTATTTCAGATCTGCCAGTGACCCCTTTAGTGACCCGCTAGCCCTCCTTTCTGACTGGGACTATTGAAGGGTAGCAGAATATTCCACGCCCCAAATTAATGCCTCTTGGCGTAAGAATTAGGTTGAGCTGATTATTTTGAGAAACTGTAGACACAGAAGCTCTGAAAGCAAAGTAGAAGTTACCCTTTTGTAAAGAAAAGCTATATTTATATGGGCAATTTACATTTAAAAGGGGGACCTGTACCAGGGAAAGAGTTATTATCAGCAATAACTTGTTCATCGGAGAGACTTATCTGCATGGCAGGACAACTTTTGTTTACCAAACATTTCCTCCACTCACTTTCCTTTGAATTGCCTTCCTTCCCCTCAACATCTTTCTTTTGTCTTTAGCTGAAAATGATATTCAACGTGGTTGGTTGGGCCATTTTAGAGGGTTACTCAGTTTTCCTGGGTATCTCCCATGTGTACATGAGGTATATATATTAATAAAACTTTTTTTCTCCTTGTTAATCTTTTATTATATGGGGTCTTATCAAAGGACTAAGGAGGTTAGAGGAAAATTTATTTTAGCTTATAATTATAGTTCTTATTCTGTGTTAGTCTCACTATTTAATATTGGTGTTCCGGGTGTTGAAGGTTTTGCAGGTGCACGATGAAGAAGTGTGCCCTAGGAACTTTACTTAACACATTACAACCAGGAGCTTCATCTGCATCTGGACCTTATTTAGTTGATGAGATTTTGGACTTTCGACTTGATGAATGAATGGCACCCTTGAGAACATTGGGAGGCAATGAATGTATTTGTATGTAGTAGGGACATGAATTACTGGGGGCCAGAGGGTAGACTGCAGGGTGGCTCTTTATAATTCTTTCCTCCTTGCATAATCCCTTTCCATTGATTATGGGTAATTGCTGCAGGATTTTTTTTTTCCTTTAGTGTCTGCAGTTCTTGGTCACGCCTGTTTCAAAGAAAGAAGAGGTATACCAGATGAAGAGTGGTGTGGGCAGCAAAGCAAATTTTATTGAGTGAGAGTACAAAGATCCCGAAGATGGAGGGGACCCAAGAAGGTTGTCAGGGAAGTTTCTAAGTCTAGGGTTTTTATGGGCTTTGTTGGCAGTGGGCTGCTTGAATCTGATTAACCCTTCATGGGCCTGTCATCCAATCAGGTTTTTGTTATCAATCACCGTGGGAAAATGTAGAGGGCTTCTTCCAGGGTGGTATAAAATCCTTTAAAGGGTGGTTTCCTCTTTGAAGGGAATGGGTGGCAGAATTGTCCCTGTCTGCCTTTCTTCCAACTGTCCTTCATTACTCTGACAACAAAGGTGATGTTACTCCCGTGATTACAGCCTTATATGTCCAAGGTGATGGCATGCCACTGCTGTGAGTACATTATGATATCTGCATACTGCTGGTTCTGAAGGAGCAAGCTATTATATAGCAAGGAACAATGGTTTAAAGAATTGTGGGTGGCCTCTAGTTGCCAGGGCAGTCTCCAGTAAGAAATTGAAGTTTAGTTCTATAGACACAAAGAAATAAATTCTATGAGTAACTTGAGAATTTTCAATAACTCAGATTAAGCCATGTCTGGACTCTTGACATACAGAAATTTGAAATGATAAATGGCAGCTGTGTTAAGCTGCTAAGTGTCTAATAATTTGATACACAGCAAGGACACTTAATACAGGAGTGATAGAGAAAAGCCTCAGCACTTTGGGAAGAAACACCTGAGATCACCAGATGTAGGGAAAAGAAAGGACGCTGTTTTGTTTTGTTGTTTTTTGTCTTTTTGACTACCCAAGGAGTCATCCTTTTGGGGGAAAAAATGACCAATTATATGCTCTGTGATGGCTAATTTTATGTGTCAACCTGACTGGGCAAAAGGATGATCAGATAGCTGGTAAAACATTATTTGTTGGTGTGTGTGTAAGGGTGTCTGTAAGAAATTATCATTTGAATCAGTAAACTGAGTAAAGAAGATTGCCCTCACCACTGCAGGTGGACATCATCCAATCCATTAAGGTGCAGTATAATAAAAGGTGGATAAAAGGCAAGTTCACTCTCTCTGCTTGAACTGACACATTCACTATCTCTGCCTTCAGACATTAGTACTCTTGATTCTCAGGCCCCATATAAGACTAGAACTTACATGATTGTCTTCCCTTTTTCTTAGGTTTTGGGGCTTAGACTGGAACTACACCCCCAGCTTTCCTGAGCTTCCAACTTGATCATGGGACCTCCATAATCATAGAAGCCAATCTCTCATAATAAATATCTTATATATCTGTTTTCTGTTTTGGATCTGTCTCTTTGGAGAATCTTGACTAATACATTCTCTTACAGTTTCAAGCATCTTTAACTTTATTACTGCTGGGTCTACAGTTTATCACTAAGTAGCTCAAACACAATTTGATCATCATTCTTATTAATAACTCTGTTGGGACAGCAGAGGGCAACTCTAGCTCCTCTCTACCTTCCATGCAAAACAACTGTCATCACCTCCAGATATCTTCTCAACTCCCATTGTCACAGCTCTAACTCAGTCATTCCGTGAGATGGATGGTTGCATATGGATAGTGACATGGACAATGAGACAGGTTTGACTGACAGCTTTCAGGTAGTCCATCCAAAACCAATGGCTGGACTAAATTATTCAAGATGAATAGTAAATCCTAAGGCTTATTAGCAAACCAGGAAGCCATGTTGGAGATCATAAGGCCCCCAGAAAGATGTAGGCCCCTTCCTGGGAGAGGGGTCATAACAGTTACAAACAACTCTCTTATTCTAGGGTCATAATTTGTACCCTATGACTACATTTCTTATATGGAAATTAGTTATTACCTTGCCTTTCACCCCAACATATATTTACTTATACTTTAATGGCAATTATTAGGAAAATTCAAAATGTTTTTGAGAACATTGCCATTAGATCAGATAGTCATTAGATAACTACTGAGATTTTCCTCAAATGTGGCTACCACTCTTTACTTTGGAGAACTTCCTAGAAGTGCAACTGCCTCATGAATTAGGTCAATTTCCCTACAATGGGAATCAGCCATTTGGAAAAAAAGGTGATACAATAAATGTGCTCACTTCAGCTGGCACGATGCCTTTTGGGCCTTGGAAGCATTCCAGTCAGTCTCAACTCACAGGCTAGGATTGCCTTAGACATTATCCTTAAGAGCCAAAGA
Source organism: Ailurus styani (assembly GCA_002007465.1). Classification (NCBI taxonomy): domain Eukaryota; kingdom Metazoa; phylum Chordata; class Mammalia; order Carnivora; family Ailuridae; genus Ailurus; species Ailurus styani. The sequence continues at coordinate 2,832,013 of LNAC01000258.1, forward strand.
GTAGTCTGTATGATTATATAACCTGCTGGATTAATGCCATGGGCCAATTTCAATGTAGAATCTTGAAAAAGCCTCCTGGCTTTCTAAAGTAGACCTTATTGGTTCATTAGACTTGTTCTGCTGGGACTTTGAGGGCCATGGTTGAGGTTAATATTGTAGGTAGACCCCATCTGGCTTCTTAGAATTCTATTGATAGTAGCCTTATATGCTATACAAGAAAAATGAAGGCATTTTGTTGTATTTTTCAGAGTAGCTGATGTGAGTAGCATAATCTAATGGAGAACTTTATCAAAAGCCAAGAGGATGCCAAAAGGATGGATAGACATTTTGGTGAGAAAATTCTCTATAGAATCTCTTATTCAGAGACACTGAATGTTGTTGTCCTGAACTATCTTCAGGAATGTGTGCATAAAGATAGTACCTTCTTCTGGGACAAAGAGTGTGCATACTTACTGCCTAGTATAATAAACATAATATTTCCCTCAGAGCAAGCAAGAGGCATGCATCTTGCCCATTAATAAAGATTCGCATTCTCTAAACTTGGGGTTCCTTTCCAATGGAATATAATCCACGATGTGCAAGTACCATCTGGCCTTCTTTGTGTCACCATATGAAAATGAGGACTCAGGGTATAGGAGCAAAATATTTATTGATACTCTGGCTACTGCTGTTGGGGTAAGTAATAAACTGTCCTTTGTTTCTGAGCGAGAAATCTCATGTCTTCTGCAGCATCCATGAAATTGTGGCAGTCTTATTAACTTGTTAACTTGCAAATAAGGTAAATTCTGACCTTTCACAGTTCTTTACAAGGTTATATATATATCACTCTGGGGCCAACACAAAGGAGAATATTATATGCACGCTCTGTGTCCACCTTCCCCGCCCCCAACCTTTTTTTTAACCTCTATTGACCAGAACCATATACTGAAAGGAAATGTTTCTCTGAACTGCTTTATGGAAGATAGTAATCTGCATAATAGAAAAAACTAGTTGTTCTGATAGAATAAGCTTTTTAATATACTAACTCACTGAAATATTGGGGTTTATTTGTTATAGTAGTGAGAAGTGTGCATTAATTTGATCAAGAATGACAGATTAACAATGTGACTGGCTAGACAGCACACACATGAGGTCTTCTGAAAATGGTTATAGAAACCAGCTATAGATGAGTGCCTGACACAGTTCATTGTAGGCAGCAGAAGGGTTGATTCTTTTTCTTAAAATTTTTTTTATTTTTAAAATTTATTTATTTATTTATTTATTTATTTATTTATTTGACAGAGTGAGAGAGAGAGATCCCAAGTAGGCTGAGAGGCAGGCAGAGAGAGAAGGAAGCAGGCTCCTTACTGAGCAGGGAGCCCGATGCAGGCCTCGATCCCAGGACCCTGAGATCATGACCTGAGCCGAAGGCAGAGGCTTTAACCCACTGAGCCACCCAGACACCCAGAAGGGTTGATTCTATTTGCTCATCTGCCAAGATATATAAGCTGCAATTTCAAGGCCTAAAAATCCCATAACCCACAAATTTCTCTTGAAGTTTGTCATCTTGTCCTTGCTAGATCTCTGAACATTATTCTAGAACCCGATGAGTAACGAAGGACTTGCGTATCTATCATTGATTGTGAGTTTCCCATAGAAAATGCTGTTTCTGCAGGGCTAGTTTTCGTGCTGTCTAGGTATTCTTTGTTGATTTATTATTTCACACATCTTTATAATTACTCTATTTAATATAGAAATAGTACTGGATGAGGGGTACTACTGCAACTAATCATAGACATATGTGGCAATTTATCAATGGCTGAGCAACAGACTAAGAAAAAATATTTCAGGATAGAGTTGTTGGATAACTGTTGTTATGTTACAAATATTTAGTAAAATCACTGCTTGCCACAATTTGGAAAGTGGACAAGGATTTCACTGGACCTGTAGCTCTTGGGAAAATTGACTCTAAAAATTAAAAGCGTTAGTATAGTTGGGATTATTATTATTAATTATTATTATTATTATTATTATTATTATTATTATACCTTTAGAATAGGATTCTAAGAAATAAGTCAGTTCATGCAAGAATTATCTATTTTCAGAGCTAAAATGAGAGGGAATAAAGAAATTTGTAGTTTAGCAAGATTAGGAGACTCTAATAACCACAAGGGTAAAATAACACTAAAAACAGATTTAAGGCAACGAAGGCCTAGTAGGATTTTTCTATTAATACAAGTGACTTGATCCTGAAGCAAAGGTGAGGTATGGATTTAACTTGCCTTTTTAATTCTATATTTTAGCTGGCCTCAAGATAGCCACCATGAAAAGAGAGTAGAAGATGTGGGAGATAAAAACCAAGAGATAAGACAGATATGAAAAGTATTTTTTAATGTGACATTTTATTCATTCATTCATACATCCATTCATTCATTCATTTATTTTTGAGAGAGACAGTGTGAGCAGGGTGGGGCAGGGGGAGAGGGAGGGAGAGAGAATCCCAAGCAGGCTCCATGTCCAGTGCAGAGCCTGACATGGGATTCTATATCACGACCCTGAGGTCTCATGACCCTGAGATCTCACGACCCTGAGATCATGACCTGAGCAGAAACCAAGAGTCCATCACTTAACTGACTCTACCACCCAGGTGCTCCTGAAAAATATTTCTAAGAAAAGACTTTGGTATGGTTCCTGGTACTTACGGCAGACTAGAAGGAAAACCTGCCCAAGTTGTAGGTAATTTTATTGCCAAAGAAACCAAATCCCTGGCATAGAAAACCTTTGGAATTTGTCAAAATGTCATTCCTTAAACCACCATCAGATCCCCAGACTTGCCTAAGCAGAAAGCCAACTACCAAAACTCTATAGCCATCACGGAGTGTAAAACAGTAATCCCCATTTCACCTATGTCTAGGTGGAAAGGTGAGCTAAGAAAAGCTATGCAGACTGCAGTCCAAGTTCATAAAGAACAATGTTCTGAGTTGTTAGTTTCAGAGAGCAGACTCCGGTTCTAATCACGTAACTTCCACCACAGCCAGAGCAGGTCTTCCTGATGCTCTCCCACAGGATTACATCTTTGGTGTGTTCTCTTTCTTCCCTTCTCTGAATGTTGGGATGTTCTTTTTTGTTTTTTTTTTTGTGTGTGTGTGTTTTTTTGTTTTTTAAGATTTAATTTATTTATTTTTGAGAGATAGAGTGAGAGAGAGAGTGTGGGTGAGCAGCAGAAGAAGGACAAGCAGACTCTATGTTGAGTATGGAGCCCTATGGGGGCTTGATCTCACAACCCAGGGACCATGACCTGAGTTGAAATCAAGAGTCGCATGCCCAACCAACTGAGCCACACACGTGCCCCTATTCAGGTGTTTTTATTATGAATGCCTTGTTCCTGTTCCTCAACTGTACAATGGATGGGCGTATATTGTCTTCTAGTTAATAGGACATAAGACCACAAGTGTGTCTGACAGCAAGATCCTGGGTTTTGAGCAGAGGTCTCTGAGGCCTTGGGGACTATCTGAGCCAAAATTTAGAAGCAAAATTTAGAATCTGAGTGGAGGGAATGGAGATCCACATGGATACATTAGTGAGAAAAAGAATTTTATTGTGTTAAGCTACCAAAATTGGAGCTTTCTTACAGTGTTACCCTAAAATGGTGATTTTCAAACTTATGTTCATTTTCAGTTCCTAAAAAAAGCCTTTTTATACTTTTTTTATTCACCACTCCTTCCGTTAAATTTTAACATCATAAATATACTCTATATCTCTTTGTGTGCTATATGGATATCTGTGCTTTATACATAGAGTAGGAATCACCCACCCTTCACCCACCTAGAACCAATTTTTGTCCCCTTGGGGGCGCTATTGCCCCAATTGAGAATGCACCTCTCTTACATCAAATTCTCCACGTATCCCTGCATACTAACCATTTTAGCTTTGTTTCAATTCCTTGAATTTACAAAACTTTTCTGAAGTTTAAGAACTTTCTTATTTATTTTTTTTCGGTGAGCACTCTCAATTTCAATCTTTGCATTATTGATTTCCTCTCATTTTTCAAAATATTTCTTAACATTTCCTTAAATGTTACTTTCACAGAGAGAAACCTGATTTTAAAGTGGTTCTACCCCTGTAATTCTTAGTACTCTTCTTTCATAGCACTTATGACAATTTATAATAATATATTTGGTTGTTTTGATGCTTAATATTTGTTTCACTCACTACTGTTGGGATAGGGAAACTGAAGGGATCAAAACAAAAAACAAAAAACAAAAAACAACCCTATTTTTTGCTCTTTTTCTTCCTTCTATTCTTGCTAGGATCTGTACCCCTTATAGTACTGATAATGCATGTTCTCCTTATAAAGTTCAATGAGTTAATGATTTCTTTGGAGTCTTCCAGTATAGTCTAAGGAGTGACTGGGCAAAGTCATCATGTATGTTTTCTAAGACCATTGACTTAAGAGACCTTGATACCTAGACTCCTGGCTCCAGGCCATAAGTGACTTATGGAAGAGACATAACACTCGCCCTTGTTTCGACCAGTTCACAGATGCCTGAGAAGGCACATTCTCCAGACCATAATCCTCAGGAAAAAACCCCAGGCTCCAAGTGAAGATGCCACTGTCTCTCATTTCCTTTCTGATTTCCACAGACACTCCATCTGCTATACTCTATCACTTAGACTGTTCAATCAACTCTGCTCTAACTTCCTCTCTGTCCACATTTGATTTCCATCCTACAGAGAGCCAGGGACTTTTGACGGATCCTGTGAGATCCCCTCTGGGCCCTCGGACTCAGCCAGTTTGCATCAATAGGACACTCCATACATTCTTAGAACCTAATGTTGAAATAAAATGTCTAGACCCAAGATGGAGATATTTCTGCCCAGTATGCTGTGTCTGTAGACTGAAACTTCAGGTAACTTTTGTGTCGTTGTGAATGTTCCACTTGACCAGATATGTAATGTATACAGCCAGCCAGTCCCCAACTGCCAAATATCTGAAATGATTTCATTGTTCTAAATAAGGTCAGATATGCAACCCCAGACAAAAAATTTAAGCCAAATACTCTTTTCCTATTTCCTGACTGACCTGCTGGCCTTGAAGGAAATCCCTGACCGCCTGAGCCAGTCATGCTTTTTCTACATTGCTACTTCCAACACTCTATAAAACTTAAGTTTGCCCAACATTCCTTGGGAAGAGTGCTCCCCTGCTTATAAGGAACAATAGTGCCCATCCATGGATTGTATTCTCTTGAATAAAGAGCATCCAATTCACTACTCAGCTCTCTACTTTTGTCATTTGATTTTAGCCAATTAATATTGTAGAGTATTATAAAAAAGTAAAAATAAAAAAAGGAAGTAAAAAGGAAGGAAAGATGGAAGGTCGGAAGCAATCAATTACACTTTTCTTTTCTTTTTTTTTTTTTTTTAAAGATTTTATTTATTCACCTGACACACAGAGAGAGACTACAAGTAGGCAGAGAAGCAGGCAGAGAGAGAGGAGGAAGCAGGCTCCCCGCCGAGCAGAGAGCCCGACGCGGGCCTTGATCCCAGGACCCTGGGATCACGACCCGAGCCGAAGGCAGCGGCCCCAACCCACTGAGCCACCCAGGCGCCCACACTTTTCTTTTTTTAAACTTCTTTTCCCCTCCACTTCCTCTTTTGAGGTCTAGATTTCAAAGTCCATGTCTAGTGTAGAGAAAGAAGAATAATTTTCCCTCCACCCTTCTGGTTCATGGCTGAGACCTCTTGTAATAAAAGACAGATTAGTTAACAAGAGAAAAAAACCAGAAGTTTATTAACCTATATACATCATGTACACATACAAGATACCCAGGGAAAGTGAGTAACTCTCCAATATGGCCTGAGCCACCCCCTTAAATATCATCTTCAACTAAAAACAAAAGAAAGAAAGGGGTGTGTGTTTTGGGACAGCGACGGGAGTTTACCAGGAAAAGCAGAGTAAACAAAGGTAAGGTTTGTTATGCAGTTAAGTCGAGGTTTTCTCCACTGATAAAGTTTTAGGTGATTTAGACTCATCTTTCTCTTTCTGGTACAGAAAGAGAGACACTCTTAAAAATGGAAATTTCCTTTATAAATGTAATTTTCCTTGATAAAAGGGCAACTTCTACTCTTGTTTTCAGAACTTCTCTTGTGTTTGTGGTTTCTCAAAAATAATCAGCTCAAGATAATCCCTGTGCCAAAAAGACGTATTTGGGGTGGCGTATCATGCTCCCTTTCACAACTTATGGGCTTTGTTGCTCTGTGGCATCAACTTATGGCATAATAGATCTAGCAATTATCAATGTATGCTGGATTGTTTTACTCACATAGTCATTTGATGCTTCACAATCAGACAGTCTCCACTAAGGCCCCAAATCCAGAAGTTGTATTGCAAGTGGTATATAGTTCCCTACTGAAGATGGGGAGGTCTCATACCAAAACCCCAGTGGTTTTGCTATGACTCTCTTATAGGAATATTCCAAGGATCTACATAATGTTTTTTGTTGTTGTTGTTGTTGATGTTGTTGTTATTTAGTTTGTTTTTCTGTAACAGGGCTCAGAATACTATGGCCTCTGGGCCAAATCTGAGTCAGGGCCTGTTTTTGTAATTAAAATTTTATGGGAATACAGCCAAACTCATTTGCTCATTGTCTGTGGCTATGTTTGCGGTACAAGTATGGAGTTAAGTAGTTTTATTATAAGGGCAGGGTTGAATAGTTGCACTACATCAGCAGAGTTTAGTAGTTGCACTAGAGACCCTACAGCTCTCAAAGCCCAAAATATTTGCCCTCTGGCCATTTGCTGTAACAGTTTGCTGACTCCTGCTCTATAGCATTATTGGATCTGCTAGATTATATGACCCAAGTGGAAAAGCTGTTTGTACTGCAGCCTACATCTGCTGCTGAGCCCTTTTCTGCTCTGTGCACCACTTGAAACTGGTAGCCTTGTAAGTCACCTGAGAATGAATCAGAGCAAGCACTGAGATTCTTTCTTAATGACAGAAATGTCCAATATCCTGGCATGTACTAGATCATTGGAAATGTACTAGATCATTGGTAATGAAAAACTTTGAAAGTTTCATGAATTTGACAGGCCCTTTTTTTTTAAGCCCTTGACTTAACAAGTCATATGGAGTATTTGCTATTTCTGCTTACCAAGTCCTCAGCAAAGAATCAAAGAGATGTTCTGTAGAATGATCAGATAATCAAGACCCCTTCAGACTACAATGTGGCAGAGTATAGCCGAGTTAACACAGTCCTTGGCCAAGTTCATGTGCTATTTACTGTCCATTTCAATGAATGTTTTTGATTTTGTTTTTTGTTTTTGACTTATTTGATTTTCTCTCCTGAGAAAATTCTTGCATTTAGAAATGATATATATTTACTAAATTAACAGTTATTATGTTAGCTTTCTATTGCTGCTATAATGAATGCCACAAATTTAGTGGCTTAAGATGACACAAATTTATCATCTTGCAGTTCTGTAGATCTTAAGTCCAACACAGATCTCATTGGACTAAGATTAATAGCAGGTGGAGGGTGGGGGGACCAGTCCTTTCTGGAGGCACTAGAGAAGTTTCCTTGACCTTGCCTTTTCCAGTCTCTAGAGTTTCCCTACTTTTTTTGGACTCCTCTCTCTTCATTTAGAGCCAGCGATGTTGAACTAAGTCTTCTCACACTGCCATCTCTCTGTTTCTCTTCCTCTTTATTCTTCTGCTTTTAAGGACTATTTGGGCCCACCTGAATAATCCAGGATAATCCCCCATTTTAAGGTCTTCTGCTTAATTCCATCTGTAATCTTATTTCTCCTTTGCTGTGTAACCTAACATATCACAAATTCTGGGGATCAGGACATATACATCTTTGTGGGGACTTTATTGTGCCTACCATAACTACACACCAAGTGTAGAATCTTTCTGGTTTTGTTCTAGAAAATACACCAGATATGGCATAGCAGCTGTGAGAATGGGTCTGTCCCATAGTTGAATACATGCAGTTTCATTTTCATCTACCATGATCTATCTGAATTTTCTTTCCAGTTACTATTTGGGAATTCAATGAATATATAAATGAGGATGACAAAACTTAAATTTTTTTAAGTCTTTGAGTTTGGCATCAATTTTTACCATTTGACTTGAAATGCAGTGGTCTTTCTAATTTACTCTCCCAGCAAGGAAGAAGAAGCAGTATGAGAGATTTCTGCTTGTACTTCTCTACCAAAATCATTCTCATTCTACACAGCAGGAAACCAGTGTAAGGGGTCTTTGAACTGCTCAGTATATTCATATTAACATACTTAGGAACTGGGACAATGACCACAAAAGGGGTGGATGAATCTGTTGGATCTGCTGTAGATTGACTTGGTCCAGGAATCTATCAGATAGCTCTATACCCTCAACCCACTCTAAACTGTAGATTATGATGATGCTTTGTTTTTATTTTGCCAAACTCAGCTCAGACTTTTTTCCCAACAACTCTAGGAAGATCTGTAAATTGCAAGTTCTACAATAGGTAATTACTTTCGATATTGGATATAGGTCATTTGGGGGAAGATCAGGGGAATCACTCCTGTATACCCTTCCTATGGTACCGGAATCCTTCAAATAAGAACCTGATTTGCCTTTTAACTTGCATTAATAAGGTTTCCAAAAAGGAGGCATATCTGCTTTGTCAAAAGAGATATTTCTCTGTATAGACATTAGGGATACAGAATATATCATTAATGATATACCTTGTGGTAGGCAGAATTCCAAGTTGGGCCCCAAGATTTCTGCCCTCTGGTATATACATCTTTGTGTAATTCCCTCCCCTTGAGTAGGTAATCTAATTGGTTGACTTTGAGTTAACATAAAGGGAGATCATCTGGGTGGGTGTGATCTAGTTTGTTAAACCCTACAAAGGGACTGAGACCTTCCTGAAGTCAGAGAGACTGGAAGTATTGGAAGGTTCATGACAGCCTCTGTGAACTAAGAGTAATGCCTGGCCAAAGGTAAGAAAGAAAAAGGGATCTCAACCTACAACCACAGGCAACTAAATTCTGCCAATACCTGAATGAGTTTGGGCAAAGACCCTAGAGGCAATGAAACCCATTCCTGACAAACAGCTTGACTTGTTGATAAGACCCTCAACAGAGGACCCAGATAATCTGTGGCTAGACTTCTAACACACAGAAATTGGGAGAAAACAAAATTGTGTTAAGAAATTAAGTTTTTCATAAACTATTACACAGAAATAGAAAACTAATGCACATTTTATACATTTAGCAAGTTTTAATACTTTTCCTGCTAATGGACTAAGCAAAGTGTTATAAAAAAGTTTCTGGTATGTGGCGCCTGGGTTGCTCAGTCGTTAAGCGTCTGCCTTCAGCTCAGGTCACGATCCCAGGTTCCTGGGATTGAGCCCCACATGCCTCCGGCTCCCTGCTCAGCGGGAAACCTGCTTCTCCCTCTCCCACTTCCCCTGGTTGTGTTCCCTCTCTTACTCTCTCTCTCTCTCTCTCTCTCTGTCAAATAAATAAATAAAATCTTTTAAAAAAGTTTCTGGAAAAATTAAGCAAAATCAGTCTGGCACTCCGTATATTGTGAAGAATGTATGTGTGTGATTTTAATTACTTTTCTATTAATCTTTTTAATTAATATAATTGTTATAGTCTGAATGTTTGTATCCCCCTCTCAAATTCATATGTTGAAATCTTAACCCCCAAAGATAATTAGAAGGTAAGACCTTTGGGAGTTGCTTAAGTAATGAGGAGAGAACACTCATGAAGGGCACTAGCACCTCATAGAAGAGGCTCCAGAGGGATCCCCAGACCACTCCAGCATGTGAGAACACAGTGGGAAGGTGCTGACTATGAAGAAGACCCCTGCTAGACTGTGATCATGTAAGGACCCTGATCTTGAACTTCGAGCCTCCAGAACTGTGAGAAATATCATTTTTCTTGCTTATGAACTACCTAGTCTGTGGTATCTTGTGATAACAACCTGAAATGACTAAATGATCATAATCAACACAATTGTGACACTTCCTTATGGTGTCTTCATGAGCATATGAAATACTTGGTTTCTATTTTCATACACTTATTTTTATTCATATATATCAGAAGTAATAAATTTTCAAGATCGAGTTTATATTTTAATTACCAGCATTTTCCTTCATAATGAGCACAATTGTATTTTGTCCTCTTCTGTTGTTGTTGTTTTACTGCTATGCTTAAATTTGAGTCAAATAAAACTGTATACTTGTTTTAAGGAAAGTATTTTGCCTTCTCATTTGTTATAGTCATAGTCTAAAGAAAACCTGGTATTGTTTTATTTTTTCTCATTTTAGAAGTAGGTATATGATATTCTACTTATATCAATTTAAATATATAATTTTCCATTCTACATTGTATTTAAATGTCCTTTTTGTTTTATTTTGCTTGCTTTTACATAAAAATTTACTTTTAGACTATCTTTTATCTTTAAAAATGTAGGGGTTCCTGGGTGGCTCGGTTGTTAAATGTCTGCTCAGGTCATGATCCCAAGGTCCTCAGATGGAGCCCCATGTCAGGCTCCCTGCTTGGTGGGGAGCCTGCTTCTCCCTCTCCTGTGTACCCTGCTTGTGTTTTCTCTTTCACTGTCTCTTTAAATAAAATTTTTAAAAAAATCAAAATTCCTATAGCCAGCAAACAACAAAAATGAAAGGAACATTTAAGTATCCACTGTGTTCATTGACTTAACACCCTAAATCTCCTGCCTGGTGATTATAAGAATAGTAACTGTTTCGGGTGACTTACCAAGGTAACACAACTAGTCAGTGGGAGAACTAGATGGACTTAAACATAATTCAGTACTTTTGGACCATATCAATGGCTATTTCATATGTGTGTGTGTGTGTGTGTAGGAATAAACCAAATGACAGAAAAATTCACTTATCTATCTCTGAAAGTGAGTGTGCTATATAAAAGAAAATTACTTTTGGATATTGCAATGTTGATGCAAATCATAGCAAAATAAAACAAAGCATTAAAAGGATTTTGAGTTTCCAGGTAAGGCCAATCAATCGGACATCATGTAAAATACCTGAGGTGTCCTGGAAACTCAGAAATATTAAATATTGATTATATGGAGTATCCTTTATAGCTTCTAATTCATTATCCTATGCATTTACTGTATGCAGATATTTCTTACTTTATTGAGAATAGAGTAGAATGTATTGGTGCTTTCTCTCTCCAAAATACAGTTAGATGGAAATACAGATTATAAGCAAGAATATTTACATATACAAATTTGTTTTGCTTTGTCTCAGGAAAAAACTGCCCTGATTGAGATTTCATATATGCCATGACAGCCAGAGCAGAATTGAAGTAGAAATGATTGAAGGAGAAGACATTCACAGTAGAAAATACATAATTTATGAAGACATAGATGGGTTTATAAAGTTCAGAGAAAATAAACAGCTTCGTTAACTTCTATGAGAAATGAAGAAAAATTGGGGTCTAACAAGAGATGAAATTGTTTAATTAACAGTATATACTGGAGTATGTTTTTGAAAAGGAGCTTGGATAATTAGGCCATTTTAAATAATCCTCCTGAATACAAGGTAGATTATTACTCTAATTATCAGACAAAAAGCTAAAATGTACAAAGGGAATTTAAAAAGTTATTTAAAAAAAAAAACTTTCAAGAGCAAAAAGTTTTCCTCATTATCTATTCCAGTTTCCTGCCTCAGTTCTTCTTCTTTTTTTTTTTTTTTCCTGGAATTGACTCAAACCTACATAAGGTAAACATGTCACGGGTAGTGGGATTGGGGTTTGCAGGCTGTGTGTGGCTCCCACATTATACTCTGAGGGGCAGCATGGTTAACTGTTTGAGAGCATGGTCTCTAAAGCCAATCTCCCTGATTTCTAATTCCAGTTTAAACACTTATTAGTGTCTGATCGTGAAAAGTTAATAAACTTCTGATTTCTCATCTATAAAATATAGATTGTAGGATCTAAGGTTATTATAAAGGTCAAATGAGGTAATACTTTCAATGCATGCAATTCAGTGCTAGGTGTATAATAAGATCCATATTTTTTACAAAAGAAAAGAAACAACAGACTCCAAATGCAATCACTTGTGCTAAGCCCACGAAGATTTAATGCCCAACCTAAATGTAGTTACAACTTCCCCTCAGGAATGTAATCCTAACTTGTAGGTGTGGAATCTTCTGGTCACCACCAGTGAAGTAGTCTTCCACTAGCCCCCTTCTATTTGCCATAGGTAGGTTAAATAAGTCTGAAAGAATGCTTTTGTTTGTTTGTTTGTTTTCTGATTTCCTTGTTCAGGCATTAAAAACCTATCCCTTTCTGTAGCTCTTTGGAACTCCTTTCTATCTGCTAGTTGGAATGCTGCCCAATTCATGGATCATTCAATAAAGCCAGTTAGGTCTTCAAATTTACAAGGCTGAATTTTTGTTATTTAACAGATTTGGTGGCATTGGTGGGATATGAAGTGAACTTCTGACATTAAGGGACAATGAGAAATACAAACATAGTTCCTACAAGCTCCTTTTTGAGAGAAATCAAAACTCTCTCACCATTGCTGAGGGCTGTAGCTAAGTTCTTAGGTCTGAGCTCTGCTCTCTCTGCATCAAGCTCCAGATCCAATTGGCTTTCTAGTCAGTTCTATATTTGTGTGGAATCACCAGTTCCACATTGGAAACTTCTGGTAGTTTGGACCACAATTCCCCATTTGATTGGTTACTCCAGTCCTCGGTTCTGTCCCCAGACTCCACACTGGGAACTGCTTGCTGTAGTTCTCATTTGTTTAGGTCTGCTGGTTCAGTCCATCCTTCAGTCCCATTTTCCACATTTGTAATTGCCGGAGTTGAAGAATTAAGAGTTATGGTCAGGGCCAAAAACTGTGGACTGCTTCTAATCCTGACATTGCAAGAATAAAAATTGTAGAGTCTATAAAATTTCAGATAAATATGACTAAATTTCATCCGAAATTTCCTCAATATTTATTAAAACCTGAGGCTACACAAGGCCTCAGTCTAATAGCAGAAGTCCTATTTTCCCAGGGGCTAATCATTCCTTGTACCAGCTCCCATAACAGACCCATCTTGCCAGTTTAGAAGGGGATGGCAATTTGTCCAGCACTTGTGTTTCTAACAGCATAGTTATTCTCCATTTCCCAATTGATCCAAACCCAAAACTCCTTTGTCTCAAGTCCCACTGGACTCAAAATTGTTCATTGTTATGGACCTTTGTTCAGTCTTTTTAGCATCCTTGTAAATCTCCACAGGGAATATCTATCTACCTTTACCTGGAACGATCAACAACATAGCTGGATAGCCACACCTCAATGGTTCATTGAGGCCCTTTTTTATTTCTCCCAAGTACTCCACCTCGATTTAAGTACCCTTCAGTTCCCTGGGAAATAGAACTTCTTACAATATTTAGACAACCTCTTATATCCTTACAACATGGTGACAGTCTGTCCCTGAATTAGATAAATTAAGATGGACAAACGATGATTGTAAATGAAATAAACAGTTGGGGCTGTGGGAAACCCAGGATGGCCAATTTGTTCTTCCTACCTCTCTGGCAAACCTATCTTGTGGTTTTTACATTCTTTCACCCACTGTGGTGCATTTATGGATAGACAATTATGGAGAGATTTCTATAAAACTGCTAAGACATTGTACTGTTAATGCCTGACCAGTTGGCCCACAATCTTACAAAAGCTATTTTTGTCCATGGAGGCCTCAGACCTCCTCCCTCAAGGCTGTTTGAAGACTTAGACTTCATTCATCTGCCACTTAATATGGGTTATCAATATATTCTCATTAGGTATGTTTTCCAGATGGGTTCAAGCCTTCTCTTGCCACAAGGCTGATGCCCTTATAGTGGCAAAGAAACTGTTAGAAAATGTGTGTCTCACTTGGGGTATACCTTCCACAATCTCCAGTGACTGAGTTACCCACTTCACTGAGCAAATCATAGGAACCTTAAAAAAACCCTTGGAAACTTCTTGGAATTAACACTGTTCCTATCACCCTCAATCATCAGGCAATGTCAGGAGAACTAATGGGGTCCTCAAATTCAAACTTTCTAAACTTGCTGAAATTACTGGATTCCTTTGTCCTAAGGTACTCCTTCTGGTTTTTATGATTATTTACAGTGTGATCTTTGGAAAACATGAACTCCTTGCACATGAGATAGTCCCCGGTAGAACATTATCTATTGGTATACAATCTTCTTCTGATCTTTGGTGTCTCATGGTAGTATAACCAGCTACTGTGAGTCTTTAATGTCCTTTGCTAAAGTCTATCATCAACAGGTTTGATAACTTCCCTGGATCCCAATTCAAAGGATCCTGTTAGTTATAGACTAGAGCCTCATAATTGGGTATTCTGGAAATAGTCCTCGAACCCCATGGAAAGGACCTTACCAAGTGCTGCACCACTGACACTTGTGCAAAATTAGATGACATTCAGCCTTGGGCACACATATCACAACGAAAGAAGTCTTTATCTGACATTTGGTCCTATAAAGATGCTGGAGACCTCTGAATCAAATTGATGAGGAAGAAAAATACCTGACATCAGGGTAGACTGCTTCCACCCAAGACATCGGATCACGACTTCATATTTTAACTAAATGTGAAAATTTTACTCTTTTCCCCTTTACTTTAGCATTGGCTTGGAAAGATAATGCCTTCATCCGTATCTCCCAGTCCATTGCTCAAGTAGATTTCCTTTCAGACTGCTGGACTTGTCATAAAAAAATTCTGATCTATCTATGGTGCAAGAGATCCCTGGTCCTCCCTGTGAAGGAGAATATTTCTTCTATTCCCAATGTCACCGTAAACTACAATTGAACCCCGCCCCCCTTAGAACTTTCTGAGTTTCACTTTTTCAACCAGAATATCCAATACCTTGTTTTTACTTTCTGGTTATAACTATACATCCCGAATTAGACACAATTACCCATATAAATCTTAGTAGATTTGCATACCCATGTTCCCATGATTATCTAGATGAGATCTGCCCTTATTCACTAAGATATCCTACCAGCAGCACCATTTTCCCAAGGTATTTGGAATGACACTATTTCAGGCTAGAAGATTTTCTTCCCCTATGTGCTAAAAACCTGCCTGATCCCTGGCTAGAATGAGTAAATGCAGCAATCCTTGTGAATGAATCTATTAACAGTACCTCTTTCAAAGGAATGGTTTGTGTTTGTCTTTGGTAGTTATCTTCCTCCTTGGACCTATGAATGTCTAGATGACTGGTACAAAGCCACACAATGTCTCTTAGGGTATCTAACTGTGCCCCTAATTTTTCACAAGTGAACTAAGACACCTCATTGGTCAAACTCCTGGATTTACATTTTTGAGTTAGAAAGGGCCTATCAGGGGGAAAGACTCAGGATTTGTTTCCTTTGTCAGAGTCATAGTTCCCTGGTTAAGAGTAAATGCAAATGAGAATGCGTTCAGAAAAACCTCCTTAATTCTTGAAAAGATTGCAGATTCTATTGCTAAGAATAGCTGCCCAACAAAGATCCTTAAACTCTGGCCAAAGTTGTCCTTGATAATACAATAGCCCTTGATTATCTTTTAGCTGAATAAGGAGGAATCTGTGTCATGGTCAACACCACCTGCTGCATCTAGATTAACACTTGTGGGGAACTTCAGCTCAATTATAAAAGATCGCTAAACAAGCCATTTGTCTTAAAGAGGTGATTCCTTCAGTGTGTGTGTAGGGGGTCTTTCTTTGGTTGATTTGATTTTGGTTGGTTTGGGTCTTGAGGACCATGGCTTTAAAGTGCACGGAACACTTATTATCCTGCTTATTAAATTAAACACAGAATTACCCTGCTTATTAAAATCATAATGATGCCCTGGGGCATTGCATTCTCTCAAGCTGCAAATTCATGTTTGCAGCCACTAACCATGAAGCAATGGTATCCTTAGGACTGGAACATTAGAAAAGTGAAGAGAATGACCAAATTAAAGATTGCAAACCTGAAGTCATGACCTGTTAACATCACAGTGGTTAAGTAAAAACATCCTAACTTATAGATATCACACAAAGGAACAACAGAACTGTGAAACAGCAGAGCAGTAGTTGAGAGTGGTTCTAATGCCTTCAATTTTGATGACATCTTTCAATTAAGCTGAGAGTCTGATCAAAAGGGGGGAATTGTTAAAAAAAGACATAGCAAAGAAAAAAAAAAGACACAGCATGTGATGTGATGAGCACTGAGTGTTATATGCAACTAATGAATCAATGAACACTACATCCAAAACTAATGTTGTACTCTATGTTGGCTAATTAAATTTAAATTAAAAAAAAGAAAGAAAAAGAATTAACAGTCCCCAAATGGAGTCACTTGTGCTAATCCCATAATGATTTAATACCTCACTTAGTTGCAGTTACAGTCTTCCCCAGGAATATAGTCTTAACTGGTCGGTTTCGAACTTTCTGGTTAGCATTAATGAGGTAAGCTGCCCACACAGCAGTCTCCTTCTGTCCCCCATAAGTAGGTTGCCTGAACAAGGATTTTTTTTTTTTGCATTTATAATTTCCATTTCCAGACTTTAGAAACCTTTCTTTTTCTGTAGTTCTTTGGACGTCATTTCTATTTCTTAGATGGGATGCTGCCTGATTCATTAATCATTCAATAAAGCCAATTAGATTTTCAAATTTACTCAGTTAAATTTTTACTATTTAACACATATTAGAATGTATTAAATGAAAATAAATAAATTCACTTCTTTTACATTTAGTATACCACATAATGTAACAATCACTATAACAACTTCCCAGAAAGGTATTGATATAAATTTGGTATATGATTTTGGGAAAAGTCATAACATTTGAAATAACTCAGAATGAAATTATCCAAATTTGTGAAATGTGTCATAGTTATTATATAGACAATAGTAAGTTTTCATTAAGATACTATAAAGAAAGAAACATAATTATATCAAACCTCGTGGTACTAATCAGGTTTACCATTATTTTACCCTTGTTCAAAGGTACCTCATATATGCATAGATAGAGACAGTGACCTCAGTCACATTAGCCAAACAATTTATAATCACTATATCTAAGTGACATAAAATATCAGGAAAAAACAAATACTGAAAATAAGGATACTTACATAGTTGTGTAATCTTCTTTATACCAAACATACAAATGCTGTTAATATCTTTGTGTATGTCCATATTGAAAGTTATCTCACATTTTTGATAAACAGTAAAGACAAACACTGAGGTCTTTGCAAGTTTACAAGCATTTGGAAATTAAGATAAGTTCTGAAAAGTATTTCTATTATGTAACAATGTTTTGGTAGTAACACTAACTTCTACTTAGTACAAAACGAGGGTTTAATCATAGCCTAAGCCTGTTCTCTTCATTAAAGTCTCACTAATGAGCAACTGCTAAGGCAATATTTCATTCTGAAATAAGAAGGTTGTACTTTCAAATTTAAATGCATTCAAATTAGCATTTAAATGTATCCTATAAACATGTATCAGGCAGAGTTATCATTCAATAGTATGATCATTGTTGTGGTAATTATTATGTACCATTTAATGAACATTTACTGTGTATTTGGAGTCTTGTTAAATACAGTGTGTTTAATTCCATGGATTTCTGATGACTTTTTCCTGTAAGAACACAGAATATATTATACATCTCACTTCAAGCATAGCACATAGTGATGAAAGGTTAAAGGAATCTGATGTATTTTTTATTTTTATTTTTTAACAGTTTTATCTATTCTTTAGAATTTAAGAACTCAGGAGAGTTAATTTTTAAAATTACAAGTTACTCATTGGTAAGTTTTCTATTCTAACGTGAATTTTGTGGGTTTTATTCTGAAATGTCTTTTTTTTAAAAATGAAATATTTTTGGGCGCCTGGGTAGCTCAGTGGGTTAAAGCCTCTGCTTTCGGCTCAGGTCATGATCTCAGGGTCCTGGGATCAAGGCCCGCGTCGGGCTCTCTGCTCAGCAGGGAGCCTGCTTCCCCCTCTCTCTCTGCCTGCCTCTCTGCCTCCTTGTGATCTCTCTCCCTCTGTGAAATAAATTAAAAAAATCTTTAAAAAAAAAAAATGAAATATTTTTGTATTTTCATATTTTATATTGTTATTTGATTAGTGTTCTTTCTATGCAATGCAATTTTCTGGTTTTGATATATTATTTATATTTTATAATTTTTAATTCAAGCATATTCTTATTAATTTGGAAAAAACACTGCAGTTGCTATTATTACACAATGGAACTCTACAAAACAATA
The DNA here is from genome assembly GCA_002007465.1 of Ailurus styani. Classification (NCBI taxonomy): domain Eukaryota; kingdom Metazoa; phylum Chordata; class Mammalia; order Carnivora; family Ailuridae; genus Ailurus; species Ailurus styani. Next base: position 2,850,259 of record LNAC01000258.1, read on the forward strand.
TTGAATATCATAACTGAAACATTGTTTTTTATATCCAAAATTGCTTTTTGTTTTGGTTACATTATCAAATATTTTGCTTGGTAATCTTTCAGTGCTTTCCTTGAGTTGCATGATTTGATATCAATGCATTTGTTGAGACAAAACCTCATTGAAGAGCTGAAACAGCCACATTCAACCACTTCCCTTGTTCCCATGAAAGTCTATAAAAAAACAAATTGAGAAATAAAAAGTCATCATGGAATTAATGTCATTGAACACCAAACACTGTCAGTATTAAATATTGTAGTTGGAAGTATGTTAACTTGGACATTTCTTCAAAGTGGAGTGGAATTATCTTTCAAAGGTTTTGGTTTAAAAATAAAGAAATCTTTCTAAATCTTGCTGTTTTAAATCATTTCAGTGAAACATGGCTTATGAATAAAATATTTTGTGGTACAAGATGTTAGGCTAAAACGCCACAAATTTAACAGATAACAACGCAGTAAGATATTAAATTATGTTAACATTATTGGTCATCTTGTAACTAAAAATAATTTACCACTGCGTTAAGGTACATTTCACTTTTGTGTGTATGTATATATATATGTGTGTGTGTTTATATATACATATACATGTGTATATACATATGAATTAAAACAAATACATATATATGAATTATATATATGAATTAAACAATATATATATGAATTAAAGCAAATAATATAGAAGTGTAGGTAAAGGAATTAAATTTTTCTATTAATAGCTATTTTGTACTTTCATATTTGAGTGATTTCCTATTATAAATTCATATTGAAGTCCATTTCTAGAAAATTTACTGATAGTTAAATAGTGTTTGCTAAAAGCCTTAGGGTAACTTTAAACAGTAATAAATATTCAATGCTGAATAAGCTTCAGAAATGTGAATGCTACAATTTACAAAAAAAAAATTTGGAGATTATTTCTATTTGATTAACAAGTAATTAGTTTTGTAAACTTTAACAAATGTTTCTCTATTATTTAGCCCTCCTCACCACCCGTTACCATGGTAACAGTTTGTTGAACTGCAGTATTATATCATGACCAGGATATTGACATTGTAACAACTCATCCATTTTACTAAAATTTCTCATTTTGCTTGTACTCATTTAGGTGTGTGTGCGTGTGTGTGTGTGTGGGGGGGATTTAGTTTGCTACAACTTTATCACATGTGTAGGCTCCTGTGTCCATTAACCCGGTCAGGATATTTAACAGCTCCAGCCTCACAAGTTCTTTCACGTTGCTCTTTTATAAGCATACTCGCTTCCCTTCCACTCTCTCCCATTGTTCCCCAACCCAAAATGTTAAACAAATGACGTCACACAGTATTTACAATTTGTAGGTTGCCTTTTTTCACTTAGCGTAATTCCCTGAAGAGTCACTGAAATTGCTGTGTTTACACTTTTTATTGCTGAGTAGGATTCTCTAAAAGGTATGGACCAGAGCTTTATTTTAACCATTCTGCTGATGAAGGGCATCTGGATTGATTCCAGTTTATGGCTATTACATATAAAGCTGCATTAAAAGATAAACTGAGGCACATTAAACATTTGAAGAGATTATTTGAGCAAAACTAAATTCTAATTGGGCAGTACCAAACCAGGAGTGGTTAAGATGGTTCCACCAACAAGAACAAGAGGAATGACCCATACAGAAGAGGTACAAAAGCAAAGAATTAAACTGATTGGGCGCCTGGGTGGCTCAGTGGGTTGGGGCCTCTGCTTTCGGCTCAGGTCATGATCTCAGGGTCCTGGGATCGAGGCCCGCATCGGGCTCCCTGCTCAGCGGGGAGCCTGCTTCCCCCTCTCTCTCTGCCTGCCTCTCTGCCTCCTTGTGATCTCTCTCCCTCTGTGAAATAAATAAAAATCTTTAAAAAAAAAAAAAAAAGAATTAAACTGATTATCTGACAGCTTAATGCATAGTTGTTTGTGATTGGTTGTCCTTAGGTTTTGCTTTTTTTAACTTTGAGCTGTTTACCAGCTTAGATTTAATTTTCTGCCACCAGAGCATTTGAGAAACCTCAGTCTAACAGCGTCCTTGTTTAATTAATTTAATAATGGTATTGGCACTACTCTTGGTCACTATCAGGTTTCAATTATTCCTGTTTCATCATAAAACTTATAGGTATGAAGTCAGGTTCATGGAAACAGTGTTGTTGCTGTCCATCTTGTTCATCTTGTTTCTGTTTCTCCCAGCACAATGAGACCATGTGGGGTACTGCTGATGCTGTAAATGTGCATTTAACATGCTTACAAATGTAAATATCTTGAGTCTTAAGAGTGTAGAGCACACCAGAAAGACTACACTAATGACTATCAGGAGGATCATACTAAGAGACTTTAGTATTCTCCTTAGCCAGAGACCCCATGAACCAAACCAGTTGATACCAAATAAATCAAAGAATGACCCTGAAGGAACACCAACCTGTTTGAGTCAAGTGACTTCTTTGTTAATTTCTTTTATTCATTACAGTACTAGCGTTGACTCAGGCACAAGAAGAGGTATTTGCTATGGCGCAGACTCCCTGTTTAGCCAATAAGTAATCTAAAACAATTTTATTATCTAAAACTACCAAAGCAAGGAAGGCCAGGAACTTTGGTGTACAGTTGCAGTGTTAGCGGTACGTGCAATGGTAGTTGACAGAGTTAAGGAACATTGTCTTCCCATGCATGAACAGAGAGAAAAACCATATCGTGAAAAGGCAAAATGAATAAAGATTTCATATTGGAGATGAAGATTTTGATCCATGATCTTGGGAGATCCATTGACCTCAAAATGCCATCTGCTTCTGGGAGAGACTGGGGTCAATTCCAACTTTAGATCTCTAAGTGGCATGCAGTTCCAAGAGTCTGGAGGAGCCCTTTTCAGTTGGGAAGTGTAGATCCAAGGTTCATGTCCCTAAAATTTGACAGCTGTCTGGCCTGGGAAAGCCCCTTCCAAGAAAGTCCAAAGACAGTCTTTGTATTGAAGATTCCAAATCAGAAAGGTGGGAGAAAATTACAAGTGTTGTTTAGAGTGTCATAGCCAGATATTTGGGAAAACTGGTAGAATTTAGCATCCAGATCTCATTTCTAGCAAATATAATTACAGTAAAACTAATTTCTTTGCAAAAAAAAAAAAAAACTCTATTGCATTAAACTTGGTCTGATGATTTATATAAATGCAGCAAAAATAGTGATTGACCATATAGGCTCTTTTTAAATCTGCTTTGCTGGAACTTTTCATAAACAATGTTAGATTGGATTTGTAAAGCCTCTCCAGACTGAGAAGCCACATCAAAGACTTGCCATCAGACTTCACCCATAATATGTATAGTTTGGGGTTAATTCCTTTCATCTTGAAGTCTTTTTTTTTTTTTTAAAGATTTTATTTATTTATTTGACACAGAGAGAGGGATTACAAGTAGGCAGAGAGGCAGGCAGAGAGAGAGGAGAGAGGAGGAAGCAGGCTCCCTGCCGAGCAGAGAGCCCGATGCGGGCCTCGATCCCAGGACCCTGGGATCATGACCTGAGCCGAAGGCAGCGGCTTTAACCCACTGAGCCACCCAGGCGCCCTTTTGTGGGTTAATGATACCTGAGCACTGATGCATTAATTGAATTGTGACAAAAAAATGTATTTCTATGAAGTTTTGTCTTCCTGTAGGATAGACATTTGTGAATTTTTAACACAAAAATAATTTAACACAGTACACTTAATATAGTATTTTTTTATTTTTAAGAGATTTTATTTATTTATTTATTTACTTATTCATTTATTTATTTGAGAGAGAGAGAGCACGGGGAAGTATGAGGGAGAGAATCTCAAGCGGACTTCACACTGAGGGCAGAGCCCACCAGGAGGCTCAGTCTCAGGACCCTGAGATCATGACCTGTGCCAGAACCAAGAGTCAGATGCTTAACCGACTGAGCCACCCTGGCATCCCTCATCTGGAATTTAAATGAGAATTTGTTTTAATTAAGTTGGTAACACAGCGTACACATTTAAATAAATTGTACTTCTCACTATACTCAGTGTTACTCTGAGTCATATAACGAAGAAGGAGTTTTGTATTACACATTTTATTTAATATCATAATATTATTCACCAAAATGATATTTGGCCTCTTAAACATTGCCTGGCCTCACAAAACAAACATTGGACATAATGGACATGATTTGATAATTTAAGAAAGGTGATCACACACACACACGTGTGTGCACACATACACATGCATATCCCATTTCCGTTTTCTTTTGACTTTTTGTATAAGCTTCTGGATTGGTCAAGTTTGAGAAGTAAAATGACAGAGTTTAGTTCCTTTGAGAACTGCTTCTTACACTTTGAACTTTTGTTGTTGTTGTTTTTGCTGTTGTTTTAAGTTGTAGGGGCTCAAACTCACCACTGTGAGATCAAGACCTGAACTGAGTTCAAGAGTCACTTTACCAACTAAGCCGCCCAGGTGCCCCTACTCTTCAAATTATATAAGAAAAAGGAAATACTATCCTATTGTATTACTATGTGTTTAACCTGAGAATAACCTCCCTCCAAAAATTAACTAGAGATTGACTTACAGGTCTGTAGATATTTATATATGGATACAGATATATATAAATATAATTCACTGGTGGAATCAGTGGGAATATCTTTCAGTGTCTTGCCAATGATTTTAACCCAAAATGACATTTTCCTTTCTGATATGAATATATATTATTGAGGTTGGGATTTCAGTCAAACTTTTAGTTTCACGGCACTATTAATTTTAAAAGTTAATTTATTATATGGCTTGATATTCTTATAAATAGGACTGCTGTTGAAAAAAATCACTCACTACCAATTATGGAATATAGAATTAAAGTATAAAATTATTATTGCTAGTTCCATCTAAATGAATTCATTGCTTTTGAAATTAGTGTTGTGAGTCATATAATAAAAACCACTTGAGTTATTGTTTTGACTTATAAGCATTCTGTTCATAAAAATTGATAACAAAAATCATGCAAAAATGGAAATAGGAACTTAGCATCTAACATTATTTTCTAATTTACTCTATAATTTATTATAATCTCCCAACTATTCTACGCAGCTAATGGTCAACTGACTTTCAAGAGAAAGTGTCTTTGTTTCAGACACAGTATTGGAAAACACTTTAAATTTACTTCAACCAAAATGGTTGGAAAATTGCTTTAAAAAATAGCTACTGGGTTCTGATGTCATTTCAGAGATGTGGAGAATTAGATAGTTCCCCCCCCCACTTTACAATAAGAAAGAAAAAAACTTGAAAAGCTGCAAGGTCATAATTTTCCAATTAAATCATGAAAGCTGCAACGGGAAAATACTGCAGTAAAATCAGGAATGTCAGAAGCACTCTCAGGGAGAAACAAAACCCAGGAATTTGCTTACTTGAGACATAAAATATTGAATGATGCATAAGCTGGTGAGAAGAATCAACTAGAAGATTTTAGCTGATTGGTAAAGTCTGAGTGTGGGAGAATATGAAAACTAGAAGCCACACGGGACAACTATGTTCACACTCTTTTAAAGTTTTTCTTCCATGAACCCCACCAGGTATTTACAGAGAAGATTGGAAATATATATTTGATTCTTTTTTCTTAAGAAAGTTTCCCAGGTAGTGCGGTCTGGAGAGTTAAACAACATCCACTGGCTAATATCTGCCCAGTCTCATCGCCTCTATCTCTTTATGGAAACAGAGCCCTAATATGCAAGATCATTAAAATCTGTTGCCTGAGGGTACAGATGAGAATCCACTATAGTTGCTACAGAACAAGAAGGAACTCCGTCCCCCACCCCCATGCTCCAAAGAAGGGTAGAATGCATACTCAGCCCAACATTACCTCTGGAGGGGGGAAAGGGATATTTTTAAAGACATCATATCTAGGACATGTTTATAATACCTAACTAGGACTGCAGCTTAACCAGAACTTCAGAGAATGACCCCACCTCTCTAGCTCCTGACCCCTATAATGACAAGATTTGAGTAAAAATAAAAGTAGAATTTATTTGGGAAAGATATAAGGGAGAGATCCATTCTGGTGAGCAACACAGAGTGGAGAATAAATGTGAAATTTCATATAGAAAAAGAATAAAACTAGAATTGATAGTGAAACTACTAAATCCTACTTAGCAAAGGCAAAAGACTATCTCCACAAAATCTTTCACATAGACTGTTCCTTAATTCCTCAATTTTACATACTTTGAACAGAAAAGGTATTAGATAAATAATCGCATTCTCTTAACTAAGAAACAACAGGGAAAAATATAAAGTGGGCAGTTAATGAAGTCTCTCCAAGGGGGAATAAAGTGACCAATTTCCTGTTATATCATAAAGTCCAATTTCTCAAAATATTAAAGGAAACTCTTGTAAGTTTTTGATTGATATGCCCTATGACATCTGTCACATATCCTGACAGTCGTATTAAACCTCTCCTCGGGAGCCGACAACTATCATGGGCCAGGTAACTTCAGCAGCCATCAAACACTTTCTATGTCCAGGTCCAATCGTTACCATCAGAACTTTAACTGAGCAACATTCTTTTCTCCTTTGTGACATCACATCCACTAAATAAATGGGGTGGTGTGGGGGATTAACTGTAAAACAGATGCTCTCCTGATGGCCTATTCCTGGACATTCCCGAGGACTCTCATAATCAGGTCATAGATAATTTAAACAATGGTTTACCTGTATTTTTAGTAGAAATTGAAAGTCTAAGAAGTTATCGCACTTTTGGACATAAATGGTGCTAATTTTCCAATATTAATTGGACTGAATCTATTAGTTTCAGACTGAACCCTCCAAACATCTACCAAGATTCGCATCATACTCTAAGACCAGAATCAAAAGGGTACCAAAATCAATAAGATGAAAATCTAATAGATAAATGAGTCATTAACCCCTGTGCTTTTCCTTGTAATGATTCTATTCTCTAGATTTAAAAAAAATATCCAAAGAGCCAGAATATAGATTTGTTCAGAATCTCAGCAACATAAATATAATAATCAAATCCTACTTATCTGTAGTACGAAGTCCAAGTATTTGTTTATCTTTTGTGCACCACAAAGCTGTATATTTCATAGCTATAAATCTGTTTTCTGTTCTTTTAGCATCTTTTTTACCCAAAGAGTCATTTCTTGTTTCTTCCTGGGAAAATCAAAGTCCTTAACCAGAACCTCAAAAGTCTTATACTTTCCTATATTTTGTTTTTTATCTCATGTATTGATCACCTTTTGTTGTACTCTAAAATGCAGTTGAACTCTGGAACTGATTCTATCTACTTAATGTTTTATCTTTAATAGGCTATACACTTACTGAAGAGAAGTAAAGTTTTTGTTAAAGTTTATTTTTTGGAACATAATTTATTTCAAGGAGGTGTACTTTTTACTCTTGAAAAATTGTAATACCAGAAATTTCCCAGGTTAGTAACTAAGAGATCACAGAGATGATTCCTAAGTCTGGAAGGCTATGGGTTCCAGATGTATTGATTTCCTATTGCTGCACAACAAACTAGCACAAACTTAGGGACTTAAATCAACATACACATATTATGTCACAATGTCCGTGGGTCTGGAGTCTAGATAAGGCTTAGATGCGCTCTTTGATAAGGGCCTTGAACTGAAATCAAGGCATCAGCCACACTGTAGTTCTCTTCTAGAGTTTGAGGACCTCCTACAAGCTCATTAGGTTATCGATAGAATTTAGTTCTTTGTGTTGATAGCATTGAGGTCCTCAGCTTTCAAAAGTTGCTGCTATCCACTGACAGCTTTAAATCCTACTTCTCTTCTCCCATAGAGCGGAAACTCATGACTGTGCAAAACTGTTTCTCAAATATCTAATAGATTTATTAAAACACCCTTTAATAAGTTTATTACAACATGCCTAGAAATCTAGTTTCAATCACGTTGGTTTGTTGATTATATCTTAAGAATAAAATCAGAAAAACATCCAGCAGGATACATTGTAACAGATTTCAACTCACCACTAGAATATGACTCCTTCCCAGAGGCAAAAATATGTCCAGATAACAGAATTTGTTGCGGTCTCAATAGCTTCCTGGTTAAGTAAAAAGAAGGGGATTTATATATACACTAATAATTGAAATGGTTTAGGGATAGTCTATAATTTCAGAAAGCTATATAGAACATAGATGTGCTTAACCTAAGAAGGAAATCTAATTTAGAATGTTTGGCAGATAGGCATTTAATAGCTTTAATTGTTTTAATAAGTCAGCTATTTTCAAGATAGAAGCCCATTCAAAAAGATATCAAAGCAAAAGGAAATGCCCTGGTTGATCATTATGCCAAACATTATGCCTAACTGAAATCCCACTTCTCACACACACACACACACAAAACAAGAACAAACTATGTCTTTGCAGAAATTCAAAGAGAATATTATGAAATCTTATACAATGCCATCCTTTTGTTCCAGAGTTAGAAAAAGGCACTTATTACATAGAAATAATCCCTTTCACACTTAAGAGTGGCTGCCTGTGACCTCAAATGAAATTTTGAAAAGACTTTATATGTCATTACCCACACATTTAGGACAAATTGGACAGTGTACTCAATCAACATTAGTGAAGAAACTAACTTCATTATCTGTTAAGGAGTAGTGCCAAAAATGTATAATACTATTTGATAAAACTATGCAGAAATTTGGACCAAAACCAGATCATCTGGTGGTCCCTAATAATTGATATTCAACTGGCAGTACAGAAGCTTACTGGCTATTATCCGAAACCTGGACTGGTATGTGCTTCCTTGTTAAATGGATGTTAACATTAAAGTTAGTAGCTGAGGACATGTCTTGCTATCCCTTTTGGCCCATCAGTTTTAACTCTCAAAAGAAGAGTTAAATGAATTCAAGAATGAGATAAAGTAGGGTGCCTGGTTGGCTCAGTTGTTTAAGCATTGGACTCTTGGTTTTGGCTCAGGTCATGATCTCAGAAGTGTGAGACCCCCGGGTCAGGCTCCTCATTTGGTGCACAGTCTGCTTGAGATTCTCTCTCTCCCTCTCTGCCCCTCCCTCCACTTACGTTCTCATTCTCTCTCTCAAATAAATAAATAAATCTTAATGAATGAGATAAACTGGACCTTAATCTTAGGACCTAAATCCTAACCACTCAAAGGGAATTCTGGATTTTTTGCTCTCTGCTCAATCCTCTTCATTTTTTAATAAAATAATCTGAAATAGGGTGGATTCTACATACTATAATTCAGAGACTAGCCAGGGGGAACAAGACAATGTCAACAACTCTTGGCCAAAAATGTCACTTAATTGAACAGGAAGCAATTAGTTCATAATAGAGCCATTTTAGATATAATGTTGATTTTTGAGGGTGAATGTATGTGATTTTAAGAGGAGTTTATTGTGCTTGCATTCCCTACAAGTTTCTCTGGAATTTTAAATATTACTATTAATATTACTATTTACTGTATTTACTATTAGTATTAATATTACTGGGGAACAAGGAATCATTAAATTGAATATTTTGGCTAAACTCCCATATTGGTTCTGCAGACTCTGGATTAGGGAACAGTAAGGTGAGTAGTTGCATACCGATGACAGCACAGTTGTTTGTTCATAAGCAAGAAATTCAGCAATAACTTAGATTTGGCTTCAGGCACGTATTTGCCAAAGTACTCTTGTAACTACTCAACTTAAGAGTAATAGTAGAGGGCGCCTGGGTGACTCAGTGGGTTAAAGCCGCTGCCTTCGGCTCAGGTCATGATCCCAGGGTCCTGGCATCGAGGCCCACATCAGGCTCTCTGCTCAGTAGGGAGCCTGCTTCCTCCTCTCTCCTCTCTCTCTGCCTGCCTCTCTGCCTACTTGTAATCTCTCTCTCTGTGTCAAATAAATAAATAAATAAATAAAAACTCTTAAAAAAAAAAGAGTAATAGTAGAGCAGTATTTAAAGAACCATTGTTGAAAAAGCTAACATCTCCTGTGGTAGTGCCAGTAATTTTGTGTGTTTAAACAAGTTAAACAAGGGACAGTTAGGCATACGTAAGTAAGAATCACTGCTTTACAAAGGATAACAATTTTTTTTCCACAGAAGACAATCATCATTGCCATTATACTCCAACAAAATCAACAACAACATATTGTTTTATCATATATTAAGTTAAAAGTGGGGAAGACAAAAAAAAACTTTGTCATTGTGGACAAGTCAGACATAAGCAATTACAAATAGCAGAGTAATTAATGTCTATATTCTTACAACCTAACAGTGAGCCTAAAAAGAATTGTTCTAAAAAATGTAAACTACTCTGCTAGTTTTCAGCAAAATAACTTCTGGGGTATACAGTATATGTACTTAACATTGTCCTTTACAAATACAATAGAGAATCCAAAAGTGTTATTGAATTAAGCAAAGATGTTTCAGTGGGCCATTGAATTGAGAGGCTGTGGAACAGAGGTTGTATAGTAAGAGAAGTATATAATTATGAATATATAGAATGCATATCTATAGATTGCTCTCAGAAAGTATATAGATAAAAACACCCATACACATTAATATGTAGCATTCTCTTCAATCATAAAAAGAGATTGACACCTAAACTTTGTGTTTACATTACAGATATGTAATAGGAGAACATTCACTATATTAAAATGAATGATATTCACAGATATGAGAATAAAATAAAGATATATATAATTACATGACTGGTGAAATACAAATTCTATGTTTGAGTGTTGCATATTCTAACTATATACTCCTTGTTAACTTAAGATCAATATTTAATCTTTGAAAGGTATGGAAGCACACAAAGCAAGTACTGTACAAATAAAAATCTATGGGACAATAGCTGAAAAGATACACCTGTTAATAATTGTTACTTCTGGAAACAGGCATGAGATTAAGAATAAAGAAAGAGTCTTCATTTCTTATTCTATAGAAGTCTGAATTGTTTAAAAATGAGCATGTATCCTTGAGTTATTTTTTTTACTTTAAGGATAATAAAAATGTAATTGTTATTTAGAAATTCAAATATATTTGCCAAGATATTTGATAATGTTTCAAGAAAATATTTAGTCAGGCGCCTGGGTGCATCAGTTGGTTAAGCAGCTGACTTCGCCTGGGGGTCATGATTCTAGGGTTCTGGGATTGAGTCCTACAGCCAGCTCCCTGCTGTGCAGGGAGCCTGCTTCTCCGTCTGCCTCTGTCTGCCCCACTCTCTCTCTCTTTTTCTGTGGTTCATGAATAAATAAAATATTTAAAAAAGAAAGAAAATAGTTGTCAATTTAAAAGGCTATATGTTTTAAATTACATAAAAATCAAAGCAATCTCTGTCTCTCCACACATACATGTGAAATAAAATGCTTTTTTCTTCATCTTCAAGAAGTATACAAAATAATTATATTATGAAACTTCCACTTGAAGACCAATTTAATAAATTGGTCTGTAATATTTGGATAACTTCCAATAGTATAAATGAATAAAATGCAGACATTATTTCCTATGAAGACAAGATTTATGCATGAGAGTGCTTTGGAAGGAAACATCTTTTTTACAATGGGGATGATTATAAAGTTAAAGTATAGCGTTGCTTAAAATGGAATTATGAAGATGAAGGTCAAAATATGAGTAAAAAATGCATATTTGATAATGAGATCATGTCACAGGATTTTTAACACCCAGAAGCCACTTAAGGAGAAATGATTAATAGTTCCTAAAATTCACTTTACATAGTGTTATATGGTTATACATTTAAGTATAATATTTCATATTTCATGTAACAAAAGGTAAAAATGTTAAGTGGTGCTTTTCTTTTTTTTTTTTTAATTTTATTTTTATTCTTTGCCCAAGAGGTACAGGTCTGTGAATCATCAGGCTTACATCTTTCACAGCATTCACCAAAGCACAAACCCTCCCNTTTGCCCAAGGGGTACAGGTCTGTGAATCATCAGGCTTACATCTTTCACAGCATTCACCAAAGCACAAACCCTCCCCAATGTCCATAACCCATCCACCCTATCCCTACCCTCCCACCCCCCAGAAGTGGTGCTTTTCCACGAAGTACTAAAAGATATATACTGAGTGACATCAAAAAGGAGAGTTACAGAAATAATATAATAATAACATGCATTTTCCTGCAGGAATAGCTGTGTTTGTTTGTTTGTTTATTAGCTGTGGTGTTTTTAATAATTATTTGTTACTAATGTGGGCCATAGAACAACCAGGGCCATCCCTAAGTGTATCCTTGGCTCATTCACCAGTACCACTCTCTTTATGCTCAGCACACACATTTTGTTACTGCCATACTCAAATATTTCCAATTTCTTATTCTTATATTTTCAAATGTGGCAAAATTTCTTTATTTTTTAAATTGAGGTATAATGACATATAACATTATGTTAGTTTCAGGTGTGCAACTAATGGTTTGATATTGCAAAAGAATCGCCACAATAAATCTAGTTAACATCTGTCACCATACATAGTTATAAATTTGTGTGTGTGTGTGTGTGCGTGTGTGTGTGCGTGCGATGAGAACTTTTAAGATCTACTTTCTTGGCAACTTTCGAATATGTAGTACAGTATGACAAACTATAGTCACCATGCTGTACATTACATTCTCATGACTTACTGATTTGTAACAGAAGGTTTGCATCTTTTGACCCACTTCATCCATTTCACCCACCCCCGACCTCTGGTAACTACCATTTGTTGTCTGTAACTACGGATTTCGTTTGTTTGTTTGTTGGGTTTTTAAATTTTTATTGTTGCCTTTTTTTTAAATATTCCACATAAAGTGAGATATTATGGTCTTTATCTCTGTCTGACTTATTTCACTTAACATAATGCTGTCAAGGTCTATCCATGTTGTGAAAATAATTATATTTTTTTTTCTTTGTTCATTCATCCACTAATGGACACTTAGGCTTTTTCCATATCTTGGCTATTGTAAATAATGCTACAATGAATATAAGGGTGAATACACCTTTTTGAGTTAGTGTTTTGTTCTCTTTAGATAAAAACCCAGAGGTGGAATTGCTAGATCATATGGCAATTCTATTTTTAATTTTTTTGAGAAAACTTCACATTTTTTTCTATAGCAGCTGCCCCAATTTACATTCCTACCCACAGTGCCTAAGGGTTTCCTTTTCTCCACATCCTTGCCAATAACTTTTTATTTCTTGTCATTTTGATAACAGCCATTATAAGAGGTGTGAGGTAATATCTCATTATGGGTTTGATTTGTATTTCCCTGATAATTAGTGATGTTGAGCACCTTTTCATATACCTTCCATATGTCTTTGAGGTCTTCTTTTTTTTTTTTAAGATTTTATTTATTTATTTGACAGAGAGAGAGAGATCACAAGTAGGCAGAGGCAGGCAGAGAGAGAGGGGGAAGCAGGCTTCCCGGTGAGCAGAGAGCCCAATGTAGGGCTTGATCCCTGGGCCCTAAGATCATGACCTGAGCCGAAGGTAGAGGCCCAACCCACTGAGCCACCCAGGCGCCCCCCCATTCAGGTCTTCTGCCCATTCTTTGATCTGATTGTTTGTTTTTTTTATTGAGTTATATGAATTTTTTATATATTTTACATACTAACTCCTTGTCAAATATATAATTTGTAAATATTTTCTCCTATTTCACAGGTTTCCTTTTCATTTTGTTGGTGTTTTCTTTTTCTGTGCAGAAGAATTTCAGTTTGATTTAGTCCCACTTGTTTATTTTTGCTTTTGTTGCCTTTACTTATGGAGTTAGATCCAAAAATATCACCACCAATACTGATTGATGTCACTGCCTATGTTTTTCTCTAGGAGTTTTATGATTTCAAAACATATATCCAAGTCATTAACCCATCTTGAATTAATTAATTGTGTATGTTTAAGATAGAGGTCCAGTTTCATTCTTTTGCATGTGGCTGCCCAGTTCTCCTGACACCATTTATTGAAGAAACTGTCCTTTTTTCATTGTGTATTCTTGACTCCTTTATTATAAATTAATTGCCCATATATTCATGTATTTATTTCTCAATTCTATTCTGTTCCATTGATATATGTGCCTATTTTTTAAAAAGATTTTATTTATTTATTCGAGAGAGAGAGAGAGAGAGATGTAGGGCTCAATCCTAGGACCCAGAAATCAAGACATGAGCCAAAGGCAGATGCTTAATGAACTGAGTCACCCATGGACCCCTCTATGTGCCTATTATTAGGCCAATTCCATACTGTTTTGATTCTATGGATTTGTGGTATAGTTTGAAATCAAGGTGTGTGATATCTCTAGCTTTAGTCTTCTTTTTCAAGATTGCTTTGGCTATTTGGGATCTTTTGTGGTCCATATAGGTATTAATATGGCTTGTTCTATTTTTGTGAAAAATGCCATGGGAATTTTAATATGGATCATATTAAACCTGTTGATTGCTTTGGGAGTATGGACATTTTATTAGTTCTTCCAATCCATGACAATGGAATATCTTTCTATTCATTTGTCTTCAATTTCTTTTGTCAAGTGTCTTATAGTTGTCAATGTATAGGACTTTCACCTCCTTGGTTACCTTTATTGCTAGGTTTTTTAACTTTTTGATAAAATTGTAAAAGGAATTATATTCTTAATTTGTCTTTCTGGTAGTTATTAGTGCGTAGAGACGACACATTTCTGTATATTGACTCTGTATTATGCAATATTACTAAACTTATTCATTATTTTAATAGTTTTTTGGTGAAGCCTTTAGAGTTTTCTATATATAGCGCCATGTCGTCTGCAAATAGTGATAGGTTTATATTTTCCTCTCCAATTTGGCTACCTTTTAATTCCTTTTCTTAATTAATTGTGCTGACTAGGAATTCCAATACCATGTTAAATAAGAGTGGCAAAAATGGGCACTCTCCTTTCTGATTATAGAGGAAAAACTTTCATCTTTTCACTATTGAGTATGATATTAGATGATGGCTTGTGATATATAGCCTTTATTGCATTGAGATACAGTCTCTCTATATATAGTTTTTTAAGAGTTTTTATTGTGAATGGATATTAAGTTTTGTCAAATGTATTTTCTGCATCTATTGAGAAAATAATGATTTTTATTCTTCATTTTATTAATATGGCATATCACATTATTTCATTATTTATTGTTATACATCCCTGGAATAAAGTCCACTTAAACATAATATATGATCCTTTTAATGTATTATAGAATTGGGTTTGTTAATATTTTGTTGAACATTATTACATGTGTGTTCATCAGGGATATTGCCCTGTAATCTTTTTTGTGTGGCATTCTTCTCTGATTTTGGCCTCAGGGTAATGCTAGCCTCATAAATGAGTTGAAAGTCTTCTGAAAGTCTTTCCTCCTCCTCCTCTTCTTTTTCTTTTCTTTCTTTCTTTTTCTCTTCTTCTTTTTTTTTTTTTAAAGAGCTACCTTTTTTGAAAAAGCTTAATCTTTCTGTAAACGTTTGGTAGAATTTACTAGTAAAGTCATCTAGTCCTGTTGTTGCTTGGGAGGTTTTTGATTACTGCTTCAATCTCCTTACTAATAACTAGTCTATTCAGATTTTATACTTCTTCATGATTCAGTCTTGGTAGATTGTATGTTTCTAAAAATTTATGTTTTTCTTCTAGTTATTAATATTTGATGGCAAATAGTTTTTATATTAGTTTCTTATGATCCTCTGCATTACTGTGATATCCCTTATAAAGGTGACTCCTTCATTTCTGAGTTTATTTATTTAAAACTCCTGTTTTTTCTTGATGAGTCTAGCTCTTTAAACTCTCTGACTCTCATTGTCAATATTGTTTACTGCTTAAAAAAACAGCTTTTAGTTGGATTATTTGTTTTGGAGGTGTTAAATTGTACAAATTTTTAATATTTTTGGATACTAACCCTTTATTAAATATGTAATTTGCAAACATATTCTCTCATTCAGTAGGTTGCTTTTTAGATTTGTTGTTTCTTTCATTGTGCAGAAACTTTTTATTTTGATGTAGTCTCAATAGTTTACTTTTGTTTTTATTTCCCTTGCCTCTGGAGACATATCTAGAAAAAATGTTGCTATGACGAATGTCAGAGAAATTACTGCCTGTGGTCTTTTCTAGGATTTTTATGGTTTCAGGTCTCACATTTAAATCTTTAACCCATTTTTAATTTATTTCTGTGTATGATATAAGAAAGTGGTTTGGTTTCATTCTCTGGTATGCAGCTGTCCAGTTTTTCCAGCACCATTCGTTGAAGAGACTGTCTTTTGGATATGTTGAAGATTAATTGACTACATAATTGTGGGTTTATTTCTGGGTTTTCTATTCTATTGATCTATTTGTTTGTGTACCAGTACCACAGAGTTTTGATTACTATAGCTTTGTAATATAACTTCAAGTCTCGAATTCTGATACCTCCAGCTTTGCCTTTCTTCTTCAAAATCACTTTGGCTATTTGGGGTCTTTGTGGTTCCATATAAATTTTAAGATTTTTTTTGTTCTAGTTCTGTGTATAATGCTCTTGGTATTTTGATAAGGATTGCATTAAATTTGTAGATTTCTTTGGTAGTATAGAAATTTTAGCAATATTTGTTCTCTCAATGCATGAGCATGGGATGTCTTTCAATTTCTTTGTATCATCTTCAATTTCTTAAAACATGTGCAGAATAAATGAACAGACATTTCTTCAAAGAAGACATGCTGTTGGCCAACAGACACATAAAAAGGTGCTCAACATCACTCATCATCATGGAAATGCAAATTAAAACTACAATGAACCATAAAACTCATACTGTTAGAATGGCTAAAATCAAAAACACTAAAAAAACAAGTGTTGGCCATGATGTGGAGAAAAATAAATTCTCTTGCACTGTTGGTGGAAATTTAAACTGGTGTAGCCACTGTGGAAAACAATATGTAAGTTCCTTAAAAATTTAAAAATAGAACTACTTTATGATTCAGCAATTGCACTAATTTAGCCTCAAAATACAGAAGGACTAATTCAAGGGATACATGCCTGCCTATGTTTATTGCAGCATTATTTACTATAGCCAAATTATGGAAGCAGGCCAAGTGTTTATCAATAGATAAATGGATAAAAAAGATATGGTATATACATAATGAAATATTATTCAATGATAAAAAAGAATTCAACCTTGCCCTTTGAAATGATATGGATCGAGATAGAGAGCATAATGGTAAACAAAATAAATCAGGGAAAGACAAATACCATATAATTTCACTCATATGTGGAATTAAAGAAACAATCAAACAAAAATAAGCAAAGGGGAAAAAGGAGAGAGAGACAAACCATGAAACAGACTCTTAGCTATAGAGATCAAACTGATGGTTACCAGAGAGAAGGTGGGTGGGGGGATGTGTGAAATACGCAATGGGGATTAAGGAGTACACTTGTCATGATGAACACAGAGTGATATGTGGAATTGCTAAATCACTATATTGTACAACTGAAATTAATCTAACACTGTGTGTTATATACACTAGAATTTGAAATAAAATTTTTAGAAAACCAACTTTTAGTTTAGTTTACCTCATATATTGTATTTTTAGTCTCTATTTCATATATTTATGCTCTAATCTTTTTAAATCCCTTCCTTCTACTTTTAACTTCATTTGTTCTTTTCCTAGTTCCTTTAGATGTAAAGTTAAATTGTTTATTTCTGATTTTTCTTGTTTCTTGAGGCACGCATTTACCACTATGAACATACCTCTTAGAATTGTTTTTGCTACATTTTATGAGTATTGATATGTTTTCATTTTCATTTGTCTCAAGGTATTTTTCTATTTATCTTTAGATTTAATGGTCAGATAATTTTGGATTTTACAGTTTTCTTTTAATTGATTTCTAGTTTCATTCCCTTGTGGGCAGAAATGATACTTAATATAATTTCAGTATTCTTAAATTTATTAGGACTTATTCTGTGACCTATCCTGGAGAATGTTCTGTGTCTACTTGAGAAGAATGTGTATTTAGTTGCTTTTGGATGAAATGTTCTGTAAATATCTCTTAAGTCCATCTGGTCTTTAACTTTTGACATTTTAAGTATAATATGTCAGTGTATATCTCTTTGGGTTCATCTTATTTGGAATAATTTGGGCTTTCTGGATAGATGTCTGTTTTCTTCTCCATCTTAGGACATTTTTCAGCCATTATTTCTTCAAATAAGTTTTTTTGCTCCTTTTTCTTCCTCTTCTTTGGACACCCCTATAATGCAAATATTGGTCTTCTTAATGTTGTCACATAAAGTTCTTTAGTCTAACTTCACTTTTTTTCTCCCCTTCCTTCCTTCCTTTCTCTTTTTCTTTCTTCCTTTCCTTCTTTCTTTCTTATTTATTTATTTTTCTTTCTATTTCTTCTACGTGATTGGATGAGTTTCACTGACATGTCTCTAGGTTCATGTATCCTTTCTTCTGTTTCATCCAGTTTCCTGTTGAGAACTTCTTAGTGTACTTTTCAATTCAGTTATTGTATTCTTCAGATCTGTGACTCTATTTATTTTATTTTTTTAATATTTTATTTATTAATTTGACAGAGAGAGAGAGATCACAAGTAGGCAGAGAGGCAGGCAGAGAGAGAGGAGGAAGCAGGCTCCCTGCCGAGCAGAGAGCCCAATGCGGGCCTTGATCCCAGGACCTTGAGATCATGATCTGAGCTGAAACAGAGGCTTTAACCCACTGAGCCACCCAGGTGCCCCTGTAACTCTATTTAATACTTTAAAAGATAGAGGCACCTGGATAGCTCAGTTGGTTAAGGTCCAACCCTTGATTTCAACTCAGGTCATGATCTCAGGGTCCTGAGATCAAGCCTTATGTTGAGCTCCATGCTCAGCATGGAGTCTGCTTAAGATTCTCTCTCTCCCTCTGCCCCTCCCTCTGTTCATGTGCTCTCTCTCTCTCTCTTTCAAATAAATAAATGAATCTTTAAAAAAATCACCCTTTGGGCTTCTAGGTTGTCTTGGATCTTGTAGAGTTTTAGGAGCCTGGGGGGCTTAGTTGGTTGAGAATCTGCCTCTTGGTTTTGGCTCAGGTCATGATCTCCAAGTTGGGAGACTGAGCTCTGTATCAGGCTCTGTGCTCAGCGGAGAGTCTTTTGCCCTCTCTCTCTGCCTCTCCCACCCCCCTCTGAAATTAAATAAATCTTTTAAAAAAAGAAGTTGTAGAGCTTTGTTATTTTTTGTTAAGTGTTTTAAGAATTCTTTCTCTTTATAAAAGTGGTGGATTTAAGCCAGTATGAAGTAGGTGTTTAGGGCATCATTCTTTTGCATTAAAGAGAACATTCTGAATTTTAGAAATGAAATATTTTACTAATTGCTCATAAAGGAGAGAACAAGTTAGCCCATCAAAATCCTGATATATTTTCATAGTAGCCTTAGTTAGAAGCCATAAATATTGGTTGACGTATAGAAATAAAAAAGAATTCACAGGTATCAGACTTACATGTATATAACTCCTCTCTGAACAGTCATAAATATATCATAAACCTGCACTTACTAAATAACCACCCACTGTCTTGAAAGCTACAAAAAGCACAACTTTTATGCAGATCATTATCAGAAGAAACCAGAATACATTTGAGTGATTACAATCTATACTGTAAGAAGGGGCCATATATTGGATTTTAAAATGGCTTGTTCAGGCTATGCATGAGCTTAATATATTTTATTTAATAAAAGTGAATTTTTTAATATGTTGAAAATAACTTTCTGGAAGCCAATTGCCCTCTACATAACAAAACCTTTAATAACGTTTTAGCAACTCTCTTTCTAGGAATCAGTCTTAAGAGAATAGGCAAAATTCATACAAAAATACCGATATATGCATGAATAAAAACATAATTTACAATAATGAAAAATTAGAAAAATTAGAAAAATACTGTTTTCAATAATGAAAAATTGGAAATTATGACACCTTCATACAATGGACTATTAGGAAGCCCTGAACATGTTTGTTTAATGATGTAGGACATGCCTATGTTGTATGGAAAAAGTGAAGAGAAATGAAAAGTAAAAAAAAAAATTACTATTTTGCCACATCATGAAATATCATTTCAGGAAAGGTTATTAATAAGTCCAAAAACTATTAAAAGAATGATTTGTGATAAACCAAACTTTTGTTTGGTTCTAAGAACATTCCACAAAGACTACTTTTGTTAGATTCTATTTAGACAAACTTATTCTAAAGAATATTTTGAACATAAGTGGTAATTTAAATATGCACTAGATATTAGATGGTGTTAAAAATAATAATTGATTTTGTTAGATATAATGTTATTTTGACTATGTAAGAAAATAATTCTTTAGAGATGCATGTGAAACTATATGGAATGGAATGTTATAGTTTCCATAATTTGTTTTTAAAAAGTTTAGTAAAAATATAGAAAGTTAAAAGTCCATGTTACATATGCAAAAGTACCATATTTAAAAAATTTTAAAAATGCAACAGTCATACAAAACAAACAAAAACTTTAAAGTTTGGGTATGAAAAGAAAAATGAGAAAGATTAGAATATCATCCAATATGGAAAGAAGTTGAAAGACATTTCTGTGTTTTTCAAATAATGAAAAATGCATTTTTAAAGGCAGTAGGTAAGAAAAAAAACAATAAAAGGAAGATACTGAAGATAATAGATAAAAGGTACTAATGAGGAAGTAAGATAAAAGTTTAGGTAAAGATAGTAGATAGTTTCTGTGGAGTAAGAAGAGGAAATAGCCTTTGAAAGAGGATCATCCGTATCTGATCTTCTGAAATGTAGAGGCAGAGGATTTTGAGGTGCAGTATACAAAAGATGATTTGTTTCACACCACTGTGATATGTTTATATGCAGCTAATGCTCTGAGCAAAAACACAGAAATAAGTGAATTACTCTCACTCTTAATGTTATTTTTGTAAAACTCATTTCTATAGAAATAAATTACTTTATAGTATTTCTCTCACAAAACCTTTACATGTATCTACCAGCCTCGTAAGGTATATATTTTCCTTTATGCACAACATAATATTCCTGCTCTCGTTTTCCACATGCTGGATTTGGGAGAATAAAAAACACATAATGCTTACCTTAAAACATGTTGATTGTTTACATACTATACATATCTCATTTCATACCAAGTGTTATTTGTTGCTCATAGAGTGGTGCAGTCCTCCTCATCTCTTCTCCCATCTCTTCCCTATGACATCCGTTGGATCCTGTCTTGAGAAACTTTCAAGAAAAGAAGTTATCTAACCATGAGGTAACATTTTATTAAATACCTTCCTAATTTTTCTTCCCTATTTTTGTTTTTCCAGTCCTCCCAACTTATTACCATTATAAATCATGGGAGTTACTTAGAAAGTACTGTGCTTTACATCCATTGTTTATATCTGGACTCCAACCAATTTTATTTTCCAACTTGGTACAATTTTGGTAGAATCTAATCTAGTCTCAGGGCAACCAATAAATTTTTTTTTCCCGACATAAAACTTTTCTTGATGTAAGACCTGTTTTTAACAGTAACACATTTTCTCATGTAAGTTTTAGAGCATGAAATCATTTATATACTTCAAATAGAAAGGAAGCTTATTATAAAATCTTTAATGCAATATTGTAAATAAATATCTTTTCTGTATATTGAAAACCATACTCTCAGTTCATTGGAATTATTCTTTTGGTTTTGTTAGTCACATTCTAAAGTTCTCAAGTATTCTGTATTTAAAGAAATAAAATGGTAAAGCACATTGGTCATTTCTACAAACTAAAAATCTATAATGCGACTTATTTCTCATAGAGCAAATTTTAGTCAAATTATACAGTGTGAGAATTTCAATATTGTATTTTCCTGTTGATGTTTTGAATATGTTGGAATACTGATGTCTACAGTGGTTTTCAAATAAGTAGATAAATGGACAGGTTTTAGAAAAAAAAATAATTGAATATGTTACTCTGTTACAGTATTTAAGTAGAACCTATGATCTAAAATGAAACGGTGAATGATGAAATTAAAACATCCAATGGAAAATATTTATTTTATAACAATAAAATTATATGTTTTAAAATTAGTTGATTGTTTATATTTCTCCCTCAAACTCTTGCCCCAGGATGATATTTTTCTTAAAATATATGCAAAATTTGTATATATAGATTATATAAGAAATATTATATATAAGATTATATAAGAAATATTTATTAAGTTTCCCAATTATACCTAAATTTTAAATAGAAAATGTATGTTCTCTAGAGAGTGGATGTAAAATTGTAGACAATGTTATAGATAGCAGAGATAGAATGACATTTTGAATGTATCTGTATAAATAACATTTGCATGATATTTTGTACTTCATTTTATGAGTGTAATCATCAGAACCATTTATCACATTATATAGTCGATATCTAAAATAACCTTAGTTATGGACACCTGGATATCTCAGTCGGGTGTTTGCTTTTGGGTCAGGTCATGACCCCAGAGTCCTGGGATCCAGCCCCACATCAGGGTCCCTGCTTAGTGGGGAGTCTACTTCTCCCTCTGCCTGCCACTGTACCTGCTTGAGCTCTCTCTTTTTCTCTTTGACAAATAAATAAATAAAATCTTAAAAATAAAAAAGTAAAATAACCTTAGTTATAATTTTAAGCTAAACAAAACAAACAAATATAAAAGAGCTTGAAATTTAGATTTACATCTAATTTGGACATGCACAGAGCTCGATTCTGTTATTTGACAAGAAATAGTATATAATACTATATATTATAAATTATGTGAGACTAATATATTTTTGTGGATATTTTATATGTGTTGACCATTGAACAGACCTTTATTAAACAGTTGAAGGCATATTATTAACTGTTACAGTGGAAAATATAGAATTAATTCCTATGTGTATGTTTACATGCATGCTCACCTGTGGTCAAAATTTAAGAGAGCTTTTAAGGTACAAGAGAATAGAAGTCAAGGGAAGTTTTCAACAAAAGGATTTCAATTTTCACATGGAGTTCTAAATATGCAATAAAAATAGAAATAAATAAATCCACTAGATAGACTCAAACAGTTATGGTAATCATTAATTAAATATCAAATCGAACTGAAATCATTCTATTAATTTTCCAACTAATAAATCAGTCCATGATTATTCTTTTTAGCCATTAGGATTTTGGTTTGGTAGAAGTGAATTATAAGTGTCAAAATTCCTTAAATATTTCAAAATGTGAAGACAAATTCAGATCATATATAAACTTCAAATAAAAACCAAAATGTAACTGTCACCAGGGAATATTAATAATCACAATGTAAATAAAACACAGTGTTTCCTTTTAAGTCTGTTGACAGCAGTAACTAATTGGTTGAAATGTCCCTACAGACCCAATGATGATTAGCTTAAGTCCTAAAAATATCATGGAAGACTTCTGGTTTTGTCTTTAACATTTTAAGAACCTAAAAGTTGTCACATATAATTTTTCAACAAGAAAAAAAGACAAACAAAATGAAATCAGTGACTCATTTGGGACCCATCAGAGATTTGAAGTCATGGAACAAATTGTCATCTGATATCTAGAGATAGGAAAATATAGAGGGTCACACTTAGGATCTGCTTACTTGGAGCAGAAGTTGCTGAAGCAATAAACTGGTAGGAACATTTTAAGAGTAATTTTTATGAACTCCAAGGCCTGAGTGTAGACTAGCATTACAGTAAAAAACTCCTTGGAAGAGGTGTTACCTAATGAAGTCCTCTACCCTTTTTTGGGTTTTACTTCCAGGAAGCCTACCAAGTTCAAATGGTGAAGAGCCAAGAAAGACCTCGTCATAACTCCGGAAGGGGACAGGGAAAAGACACCATTTTCAAATATTCTCAGAACATTCTTCATAACAAATGTCTACTTTTGAAAGAAAAAGATTCCGTCAGAGCTTTATTTCACTTGGAACTAGGGCACTTACCCACTTGTACCCCCTGTCTCATCTAAGGGGATGAGGGAGCCGCAAAACACTTGTGAACATCACAGACCATGGACAAAAACCCACTAAAACACTAACATTTAATCACAAGGTTATAGAATGCTCCCTTTCTCTCATATCTTAACACTACATTAATAAGGTTCCAGTATATTAGCAGTTTATAGCCATGAAAGCTAAAAGGTACAGACTTTTTCTAAGAGTTATTAAGAAAGTCTAAGGCAACAGAGAAGGCAAAAAAAAAAAGGAAGCTAAAAAATTTGGCATCTCTGATACCTACAACTATAGCAAACATTAGACACAGCCCAATTCGAGGCAAAGTAACAAAACATTAAACCAAAGGCCTATTTAGCCTTTTTCCTTTATCTGATATATCATGTCCAACTTTCAAGAAAAAAATTACAACTCTGCCTCTCAAGGCAGAAAAAAAAAATAGTCTAAAGAGACAAAGCAAGCATCATAACCAGATTCAGAGATGACATACATTTTGTAATGATCAGAGAATTTAAATTAAATATAAATAATATACTAAGGGCTTCATTAGAAAAAGCAGACAAGATGCAAAAACAGATGGGTAGTGTAAACAAAGAGATAAAAACTCTAAGAAAGTAAGGGTGCCTGGGTGGCTCAGTTGGTTAAGTGCCTGACTTTGGCTCAGGTCATAATCCCATGGTTCTGGGATTGAGCCTCGCATTGGGCCCCTGCTCAGTGGAGAGCCTGCTTCTCCCTCCCCCTCTGTCTACCACTCCCCCTGTTTGTGCTCTCTGTCTGTCAAATAAATAAAATATTAATTAAAAAAACTAAGAAAGTAGTCTTAAAATGCTAGTAATAAACACAACAAACACAACCACAGAATACTTAAAGAAATGAAGAATGCCTTTGATGAGCCCATCAATAGACTTAATAGACTAAATAGAGGTTAAAGATGTGCCACTAGAAATTTCCCAAGCTGAAAAAGCTAAGAGAAAAGAAGAATGAAAAATAATAAACTGTAGAACAATTACAAAAATCATAACATGCATATAACAAGAATACCAGAAAAAAAAAAACAAGAAAAAGGAACATGAGAAATATTTAAAGTAATAATAGTTGAGAATTGTCAAAAATCAATGAGAGTCAAAAAACACAAAGCCAACCAAACACCATGCAAGATACATACCAAAAGCTTACACCAAGGCTTGTCATATTAAAATTATGGAAAATCAAGAATAAGAGAAAAACTTGAGAGAAGCCCAGGGAAAACACCTTACCTATAGCGAAACAAGGATCAGAATAACTGTGGACTTTTTAAAAATCAGAATCCATGAAAGTAAGAATAGAATGGAGTGAAATATTTAAAATGTTGGAAAAAAATTCACCAAGCAAGAATTCTATATCCAGTGAAATTATTCTTAAAACACAAAGTTTCCTGTGAGGAAATTTATCATCAGCAAACCTGCAGCGCAATAAATGTTAAAAAAAATTTAGGGAGGAGAAGAAAAACTATATAGATCTTAAGCTCAGATATACAAAATCAAGAAAGAGTGTTGGAAAAAGATTAAGGTAAAGTAAAATACCTTAGTTTTCTTATTTGTAACCAATCTAGATATTAACCATTTGGTAGTTAAAACAATAATAACAATGAATTGGGTAGTTTTACTACATAGGTACATGAAATAAGTGGCAGCAAAGTCATAGAGAAGGGAAAATTGAAAATACTGTTATACCTGCACTGCATGTGAAGTGGTCTAACAATGCTTTAGGTAGATTAGTTATAAATGTATGGTATAAATGATAAAGCAAAACCTAAAAAACATTATCAAAGAAGTATAAGTGAAATGTTAAAAGATAATAGAAAATGAAATCATAAAATGCTTAATTAAAACCAGAGAAGTCAGAAAAATAGGAGTAGAAAAGAAAGACAACAAAGAACAAGTGCAATGAATACAAAAGTTACAAATATAAAAGATATTAATCCAACTATATCAATTATATATTAGTTAAACACATCAACTAAAAGATAAGGTTGTCAGAGTGGACTAAGCAGGATTCAGAAGAAGGAAATTTATCAGGGATAAAAATAGTAAATGATAAAAAATAGTTAATGATAAAAACTCTTAGAAGACCTAACAGTGTTTTATATGAATGAATCTCACAATAGACTGTCAAAATATAGAAAGCAAGAACTAAGGAAATGTAAGGGGAAATAGACAACCCACTACTATAATTCAAGAGTTTAACATCCTTTATTCGGTAACGGTTAGATCCAGTAGGCACAATATCAGAAAGGATATAGCTGACTTGAACAGTACTATCAATAAACTGGGTCTAGCTGACATTTTTAGAATACTCCATCCAACAGCAGCAAAATATACATTCACTCAAGCTCACATGGAATATTCTAGGTCATAAACACAATCTAATAAATTTAAAAGAATATAAAATATACAAAATATTCTTAGGTCCCTACAGAATTACACAGGAAACTAAGAAAAATAGAAAAATAGCTGAGAAATTCTCAAATATTTGGAGATTTTTAAAAAAACTTCCCACTAGCTCCCAAAAAAATTATATTTAAATATAATAAAATATGTACAGAATCTATGTGTGGAAAAATACAAACTGTGATAAAAGAAACTGAAAATATCTTAATAAAAGGATAGAGATTCAATATTTATGGATTGGAAAACAATACCTTTAAAATGTGAGTTCTTCCCAAATTGATCTATAGATTCAGCACAATTCTAATAACACCCAGGAAACTTTTTTGTTGATACTGAAAATGTATTTTAAAGTTTTAAGGAAAGGTCAAAAACTTAACCTACAAAATTTTGAAAAACAACAAAGTTGGAAGATTCATGCTATCTGATTCACCAGAATGTATAGTAATAAAAACAGCATAATATTAAAAAAAATAAACACTTTAGTAAAACAGAATAGATACCTAGATACAGACCCACACAAATACAGTCTCCTAATTTTTGCCAAGGTAATAAAGGCAGTTCAATGTCGAAAAAATCATCTTCTTGACATGGTACTGGAAATATTAAACATTAAAAGACACAAACCTTACAATTTCCACAAATATTCACTAAAAATGAATTCTAGACATAAATATGAAACATGAAGCTTTAACAGTTTTAGAAGAAAACACAGAACAATGTTTCAGTGCTTTGGAAACAATTTTTAGATAAAACACCAGTAGCATGATCCATAAAAGAAAAAAAAATGATACATTGGATTTTATCATAATTAAAGACATTTGTTATGTAGAAGATACCATATAGAAGTGGAAAAGTAGTCACACAGTCCTAAAGAAATTATATGCAAAACATATATATGATATAGACCTAATCTAAAATGTCATATTGAAAACTCAACAATACAAAAGCCAAATTTTATTTTTTTAAGATTTTATTTATTTATTTGACAGAGAGAAAGAGATCATAAGCAGGCAGAGAGGCAGGCAGAGAGAGAGAGGAGGAAGCAGGCTCCCTGCTGAGCAGAGAACCCAACGTGGGGCTTGATCCCAGGACCCCGAGACCATAACCCAAGGCGAAGGCAGAGGCTTTAAGCCACTGAGCCACCCAGATGCCCCTAAAAGCCAAATTTTAAAAAGGAGAAAAGATTTGAACAGATACTCCCAACAAAGAATATGTACAAATAACAAACAAACAGCAAGTAGCATCATTTCTTATTAGGAAGTTGTAGATTAAAAGAAGATATTGCTACATACCTCTAAGAATAGGCAAAATCTAAAAACTGATACTACCAGTTGCTGGTAAGAATGCAGAGCAAGAGTAACTCTCAGTCCTTTTTTTTTTTAATTTAAATTCAATTAACCAATATATAGTATATCATTAGTTTCAGATGTAGTGCTCAATAATTTATCTCTCATTCTTACTGATAAAACACTATGGTGTAAACACTCTGGAAGACATTTTGTAAGTTCCTTACAAAGCTAAATATAATTTTACCATAAAATCCATCCATCATACTCATGAGCATTTATGCAAACATTCTGAAACTTTTTCAGTATAAATGTCACCACATGAATGTTTACAACAGATCTATTCTTAATCACCAAAAACTGAAAGCCACCAAAATGACTTCAATATGTAATGGAATAAACAAACTGTGGTATATCAATATGAAGGATACCATTCAGTAATTAAAACAAAACAAAACAAAACAATTAACCAATGAAAAGACATAGATGAAACTTAAGTATACACTTCTAATTGAAAGAAGCCAATCTGAAAAGTTTACATAGTATATGATTTCATTTAAATGAGATTCTGGAAAAGGCAGTAATAAGACAATAAAAGGACTAGTGGGTGTTAGGAATTTGCGGGGGAGTACATAGTTCTCCATTCCTTAGATATGGGCTATGCAAAATGTCATACTGCCAAAGAGTAAAATATAAAAAAATGCAGGTGGGAGGAACTTTACAGTGGAGAAATTGGACAAATGCTACCAAGCCATTTGATCAAGATCAACATCAATTGTGATAAATCATGTTAATAGTAGATACCCCTTCATAAAATCCATCTATGAGAAACTCACAGCAAATATTATTCGCAATGGGGAAAGGCTGACAGCTTTTCCCTTAAGATCAGGAACATGACAAGAATGCTCGCTCCTGCTACTATTGTTCAACATAATACTAGAAGTCCTAGCAACAGCAATCAGACAACAACAACAAAACAACAAAAAAAATAAATAAAAGGTATTCAAATTGGCCGAGAAGTCAAACTATCTCTCTTTGCAGATGACATGATACTTTATGTGGAAAACCCAAAAGACTCCACCCCCAAATTTCTAGAACTCATACAGAATTTCAGTAATGTGACAGGACACAAAATCAATGCACAGAAATCAGTTGTTTTCTTATACATTAACAATGTAACTGTAGAAAGAGAAATTAGAGAATTGATTCCATTTACAATAGTACCAAAAACCATAAAATACCTTGGAATAAACCTAACCAAAGAGGTAAAGGATCTATACTCTAGTAACTATGAAACACTTATGAAAGAAATTGAAGAACACACAAAAAGATGGAAAAACATTACAAACCCCATGGACCAGAAGAATAAAGATTGTTAAAATGTCTATGTTGTCCAGAGCAATCTACATTTTCAGTGCCATCCCAATCAAAATACCAATGGAATTTTTCAAAGTGCTGGAACAAACAATCTTAAAATTTGTATGGAACCAAAAAAGACCCCAAATTGCCAAGGAAATGTTAAAAAAGGAAAACCAAGCTGGGGGCATCACGTTGTCAGATTTTAAGCTATATTACAACACTGATCACCAAGACAGCATAGTACTGGCACAAAAACAGACACATAGACCAATGGAACAGAATAAAGATCCCAGAAATGGACCCTCAACTCTATGATCAAATAATCTTCAACAAAGCAGGAAAAAATATCCAATAGAAAAAAGACAGTCTTTTCAAAAATCAAGTCAAAAAAATGGGCAGAAGACATGAACAGACACTTCTCAAAAGAAGACATACAAATGGCTAACAGACACATGAAAAACTGTTCATTATCATTAGCCATCAGGGAAGTTCAAGTCAAAACCACATTGAGATATTTGCACTACTGGGTATTTACCCCAAAGATACAGATATAGTGAAAAGAAGACCCATGTGCACCCCAATGTTCATTGCAGAAACGTCCACAATAGCTGAACTGTGGAAAGAGACAAGGTGCCCTTCAATAGATGAATGGATAAAGGAGACTGTGGTCCCTATACACAATGGAATATTACTCAGCCATCAGAAAAGATGAATACCCAACTATTGCGTCAACATGGATGGGACTGGAGGAGATTATGCCGAGTGAAATAAGTCAAACAGAGAAAGTCAATTATTATATGGTTTCACTTATTTGTGGAACATAAGGAATACTATTAGAAGGAAGGGAAAATGAAGGGGGAGAAATCAGAGGGGAGATGAACCATGAGAGACTATGGACTCTGGGAAACAAACTGAGGGTTTTAGGGGGGAGGGCACTAGGGGGATGGGTTAGCCTGCAGATGGGTATTAAGGAGGGCACAGACTGCATGGAGCACTGGGTGTCATACACAAACAATCATGGAGTAGTACATCAAAAACATATAGGCATGTGTGTCTGTGAGTGTGTGGTTCCGTAAATTATAGTAAAGGATGAAAAATGACCATAATGTAGCAATCCTTTTATTTTATTTTTTTAATGTAGCAATCCTTTTATAGATTTAATGTTCTATTCCTCATTTGCAAGAAATCTATTTAATAAAACCTGAAATAGAAAGTGTAAAAAAAAAAAGAAAAAATTAATGATGTACTGTATGGTGACTAACGTAGCATAATTTAAAAAAAAAGAACTGTGAGAAAATAAATTTCTGTTGTTTAATCAAAAAAAAAAAAAAGAAAGTGGGCGCCTGGGTGGCTCAGTGGGTTAAAGCCTCTGCCTTCGGCTCAGGTCATGATCTCAGGGTCCTGGGATTGAGGCCCGCATCGGGCTCCCTGCTCAGCAGGGAGCTTGCTTCCTCCTCTCTCTCTGTTTGCCTCTCTGCCTACTTGTGATCTGATTTCTCTCTGTGTGTCAAATAAATAAATAAAATCTTAAAAAAAAAAAAAGAAAGAAAGAAAAAAATAAAATAGTAGGTACCCTTGATGTGATGTCATGAAATGGCACATTTTTGTAGCCTTCCTTACAAAAATGTATAATTGCAGTCTAATCATGAAAAAAATTAGATAAATTTAATTCAGGGATATTCCACAAAACACCTACCAGAATTCCACAAGAGATTTTGTCATCAAAAACAATGCCACAGACAAAAGAGCATAAGAAAGCATGGTGGCTTATTATAATATGATATCTTGGATGGAATTTGGAACTAAAAATAGACACTAGATAAAAATTTTTAAATTGGAATAAAATATAGACTTCAGCTAATAGTATGTCAGTATTGGTTCATTAACTGTGAAAATGCATCATATAATATAAGATGTTATTTACAGGGGAAAATGGGCTTGGGAGTATATCTGTACTATATTTGCAATTTTTTTTCTGTAAATCTAAAACTGTTCTAAAAAACAGTTGATATATTTTTAAAAAGTATTAAACTATCATGGCAATCTTGCCCTTTTCATATATTCATGCCTTGAATGCTAACAAGTATAGAATTAATTAAATGACTCTTTCGTTAAAAATAGGATGAAAGGAAACACCTTACAATGTGCTAGGGGAATGCAGTTTTCCCTTTTAAGCTATTCAATACAAATGTTCCCTGACAGAATTTATTTTACATTATTAATTCTGAAAGAGTTTTCATACCTCTTATACTAATGCCAAAATTAAGAAGCCAGGAAATATATCCATTTCAAAGGAAAAAGGAAGTGGTTATCCAGTTTCCTATGCAAAGCTTTGTGCTACTGAAAAACAGAGAATTGAACCAGACAGAAAATAAAATGTTAGATAAAAACTGATGACAAAAATTACTTTAAAAGACTTAGAAAAAAAAATCTAGAAAATCATGATGTGTATTTTCTTTTTTCTTGCTTGCTGAAAGATGAGTGAAAACAAAGTCATGCACATGTTTCTACAGATATGGGATCACACAAAGAAACACTGTTTCAAACAAACACTCCAAATACTCAGCTTCCTTCCAAATCCATTTATTTAGATTTTTTTTTCCTGTTCAGTGTAAAGAAAGCATATTTTGCTGTTAAAGAATAACGTGGAAAACAAAATTTAATAAAAGATATACAATAAAAAAAGAATAACATGGAAATATAAGAAACCATTTGTTTTATTTAACAATAACAATAACCATTACTTATTAAATATATAGAGTATGGTAAGCATTGCCTTAAGAATTTAAACTGGGTTGGGGGGTGGGAGGGTAGGGATAGGGTGGATGGGTTATGGACATTGGGGAGGGTTTGTGCTTTGGTGAATGCTGTGAAAGATGTAAGCCTGATGATTCACAGACCTGTACCCCTTGGGCAAAGAATAAAAATAAAATTTAAAAAAAATAAAAAAAGAATTTAAACTGGGTTATCTCACTTAACCATCAAAACCTTAGTAGGGAGTATGTATTATCATTTTATTTCATTTCCATTTTACCAAAAAAGAAACCAAATGTATGATCATTTAATCACATAACTAGTAAGCATAAGTGCTGGGATTTGAACTCAGGAATAATGCTTCAGACTCATGCCCATTTTGTTCCCTAGTCATAAATGAACAAGACTACTTAGCCTACAGAGAACCTTTTCCTCAATCCAGGAACATATAATGTTTGTAAATATTTATTAATCCACCTATATATATAAAGCAAATTTTAACAGACCTATAGATAGAAAAAGGCAGCAAAGAATAAGAGTTGGTATTATTAAAAGGTAATATTGAGAAACCTTTAGTAGACTCACTAAAAAAAGGAGAAGATTTAAATAAAATCAGAAATGAGACAGGAAATGTTACATCTGATACCACAGAAACACAAAAGATCATGAGACTACTATAAACAATTATACACTAACAAGTTGGGCAACTTAGAAGAACTGGATAAGTTCTTAGACACATACAATCTACCAAGACTGAATCATAAAGAAACAGGAAATTTGAATATACCAATATTAATAAAGAGATTGAATCAGTAATCAAAAATCTCTACAGGGGCACACGGGTGGCTCAGCTGGTTGAGCATCTGACTCTTGATTTTGGCTAAGGTCATGATCCCAGAGTTGTGAGATGGAGCCCTGGATTGGGCTCTGCACTCAGTGTTCAGGAGAGAGTCTGCTTATTCCTCTCCCTTGGCTCCTCCCCCACCTCTTTCTCTCTCTCTGTCATTTGCATAGATGCAAAAAATCTTCAACAAAATATTAATAAACTGAATTCAACAGTACAGTGAAAGGATCATACACCATGATCAAGTAGAATTTACTCTTGTGATGCAAGGATGGCTCAACATACACAAATCAATCTATGTTATATAACACATTAACAAAATGAAGGATATCATGTTTAACTTAGATGAAGAAAAAGCATCTGACAAAGTTCAGCATTCATTCATGATAAAAACTTTCAATAAACTGGGTGTAGAGGAAAAGTACCTAAACAAAAAAGGGCCATATATACAAGCTCGCAGCTAACATGATTCTTGATGGTGAAAAACTGAAAGTTTTTCCTCTAAAATCAGGAACAAGACAGGTATGTCTACTTTTGCCACTTTTCTTTCTTTTTTCTTTTTTTTAAATTTATTTTTAAAGATTTTATTTATTTATTTCTCAGAGGGAGAGAGATCGCAAGGAGGCAGAGAGGCAGGCAGACAGAGAGAGGGGGAAGCAGGCTCCCCACTGAGCAGGGAGCCCGATGCGGGCCTCGATCCCAGGACCCTGAGATCATGACCTGAGCCGAAAGCAGAGGCTTTAACCCACTGAGCCAGCCAGGCGCCCTAAATTTAATTTTATTATTATTACTTGCCCCAGGGATACAGGTCTGTGAATCACCAGGCTTACACCTTTCACAGCATTCACCATAGCACAAACCCTCCCCAATGTCCATAACCCATCCACCCTATCCCTACCCTCCCACCCCCCAGTAACCCTCAGGTTTTTTTTTGTGTGTGTGAGATTAGAAGTCTCTTATGGTTTTCAACATAATAAATTGCTCTAGGTATTTAATTAGGCATGAAAGAAATAAAATGAATCTAAATGAGAATTGAGGAAATAAAAATTGTCACTATTTACAAATAACATGATTTTATATATAGAAAAGCCTAAAGAGGGATGCTTAGGTGGCTCAGTCGGTTAAGCATCTGCCTTCAGCTCAAGTCATGATCCAGAGGTCCTGGGCTCTAGGTCCGTCCCTCTCTGCACAGCAGGGAGCCTGCTTCTCCCTCTATCATCCCCCCCCCACTTGTGCTTGCTCTCCTTTGCATGCTCTCTCTCTCAAATGAATAAATAAATAAATAAATAAATAATATTAAAAAAAACAGATAAGCCTAAAGACTCCACCAAAATACTGCTAGAACTAATAAATGAATTTAGTAACATTGAAGGATACAAAGTCAACATATAAAAGTCAGTTGCATTTCTATACACTATCAAGGAACTATCCTAAATACAAATTAAGAGAACAATCCCATTTATAATTTTATCAGAAGATATAAAATACCCAAGAATAAATCTAATTAATATGGTAAAAGACCTGTACTTAAAAACTATAAAACATTAATGAAAGAAATTGAAAATGACACAAATAAATGAAAAGAGATGCCATGTTAACGGATTGAAAGCATTAATATCATTAAAATGTCCATCTACCCAAAACAACCTATAGGTTCACTGCAATTCCAATCAGAATTCCAATGGTATTTTTCACAGATATGGAAAACAATCCTAAAATTTATATGGAAACACAAAAACCCTGAATAGCAAAAGCAGTCTTAAGGAAAAACATAGATGGAGGTATTACATTCAGTGATTTCAAACTATATTACCTAGTTATAATATTCAAAGTAGCATGGTATTGTCATAAAAACAGACACATAGATCATTGGGACAGAATAGAGACCAGAAATAAACCCATGCAAAAGAATGAAACTAGACCATTATACCATACACAAAAATCAACTCAAATTGGATTAAATTTTTAAAGATTAAAGAAAGATTAAAGACTTGAATGTAAGACATGAAACCATACAACTCCTAGAAGAGATTATAGACAGTAAACTCCTAGACATTGGTCTTGGCAGTGATGTTTTCAGGGTTTGACACTAAAAGCCCAGGCAACAAAAGAAGATTAAACAAATGGGACTACATCAAATTAAACAACAAAAGAAACCAACGAAATGAAAAAGCCACCTACTGAAAGGGCCAAAATATTTACAAATCATATATCTGACAAAGGGTTAATATACAAAATATAGAGGGAATCATACAACTCAATGAAAAATATCCAAATAACTTAATTAAAAAATGGGCAGGAGAGCTGAATAGATATTTTTCCAAAGAAGATATACAGATGACCAACAGGTGCTTGACAAGGTGTTCAACATCAGCAATCGTAAGGGAAATACAAATCAAAACCACAGTGAGATGTTATTCCATTACTTGTTTGTCTATTATCCAAAAGATAAGAGATAAAAAGCATTGGCAAAGATGTGGAAAAAAAGTGGTCCCTTGTATACTGTTGGTGAGAATGTAAAATGGCAAAGTCACTACGGATTTCCTCAAAAAAATTAATAGAAAGACAATATGATCTAATAATTCCACTATTGGGTATTTAAGAAAGCAAAATAACTATCTTGAAAAGAAACCTTCACTTTCATGTTCATTGCGGCATTATTTACAACAGTTAACCCTTTTTTAACCCACTGAGCCACCCAACAGTTAAAATATGGAAACAACCTAAGGTACCCATCCATGGATGAATAGATAAAGAAAATATGATTTTATATGTAATTTAAATATTTATTAAAATAATATAGATAAATATATAATTGTAACTGATCCTTTATCCAGTTTCCACAAATAGTAACCTCTCACAAAAACTATAGAACAATGTCACAATTGGGATATTGATGCTTATATAATTCCTGATTTTATTCAGATTTCTTCAGTTTTATTTGTATTCATCTGTGTGTGTATATACATAATTCTATCAATTTTGTCATATGTGTAGATTCATGTATTCTCACAGTCAATAAATAGTGTGAAGATGGTGGATAAGAGGCTCCTGACTTTCCCTTCCCCTACTGATGGACTAGATATACAGCTACACGTGGATCAGTTTCATTTGAGAGAAATCTGGACACTAGTGGAACGATTCTAACACACTGGACAACTTAGAAAACACACTGAAATGGGTAGGAAAAGTTGAGATTCACTCTAAACCTGACTCCTAGCACAGTGCTTTACAATTGCAGGGGGGAGGACTCCTAACTTACAATTTTTTCCTTAATAATGAAGAGTCTGGATTGACACATCCACAGCCCCAATTTCTTAGGCTGCCACCCAAGGGATGGATGGGCTTCCAAATTACCTGACTGTCATATCTGTGATAGAGCTCAGCATCTTCAAGTCCCACAAGATCAAACTAAACAAAGAAGCAGTTTTTTAATGGGTGTGAAAGCACTTCCCACAGCTATACCCTGGGCTTAGTGTGGAGAGAGCAGGCAAAAATTCTCATTTCCTCTTTCTTCTTAGAAGGAGTTTGTGGACATTCATAGCTGCTGTCTGAGGATCTGCCTTCTAATCAGCCTACATCTTCCTGGGTGCTGACGGGGATCTTCCTGGAAACTGACTGGGCTCTTCCTGGGAGCCTGAAAAAGCTAATGGGAACTTTCTCCACAGTCTCCCTCCAACTTCTTCCAAAATAAAATAAAGCCATCAGCTTCTTCCTAGAAGGAAGTCCACACATCTAGCACCCCAACTTTAATGGTTGCCCTTCAAAGGACTCCCAAATCAACTAGCTCTCACAGCCAGTAGGTCTTGAATTAATAACTCCTATAGAACTACAACAAACAAAGAAGAAGTTTTTAAGCTCAGAGAAGAGGAAGGAGACAAAAACACACATCTCCCAGTTTCTTTCTGGAAGAGACATGATGCATAATTTTTCATCTGTTGCCTGAGGTTCTGGCTTCTAATCAGCCTACATGTGAGAGCTTACTGGAATCCTCCTAGGTACATGAGAGAGCTGGTAGGATTATCCAAACCAAGTCATCAACTTCTTCCTAGAAGAAGCTTTCGCCAAAACATTTAACACCCTAACTGTTAGGGCTGCCAAACAAGAAACTGGTTCCTGAATCACCTAGCTCTGGGAGCTAATGAAGCTTGGCATTTATGAGTCTCCTAGGACTATACATATTAAAGAGACAGTTCTGTAGGGGTGCACAAGCATTTCCAGTGACTATTCCCTCTGTCTCAGCACAAAATGAGTAGGCAAAACACACAGCTCTTGAATTCTCCCTGATACGGGTTGGGTTGCATATCTAACATCCAGAGTTTCCCAGCTGCTGACTGAAGGTCAGGATCCCTAACAGCCTGTATCAGAGAGCTAAAGGCAGGCAAGTAGTTACTCTCCAGGAACCTAAACAGGTGTGTGGGCATTTCCCAAAACTTTGGAACAGTGACAGATTTAGCATACTCTAATCTACTGGAAGCCACTAAGAACAAACACAGCAGCTTGGACAAACACAAAGGTTTGAGAGACAACCGAGAGCTCAAACTAGGCTGATTGACAAGATTTATCTCCTCCATGAGCCAGTCTGTCAAGCCTGGGAGAGATGACTATATTGTGTAATGTGTAGAAACCAATGCAGAGTCTCAAGGAAAATAAATAAGCAAGGGAATATGTTCTAAACAAAAGAACAAAATGTTCAGAAACTGACCTTAAAGAAACAGAGATGAGTTGTTAACCCAAAAATAGTTCAAAATAATAGTCATAAGGATGTTAGCTAAGATAAGGAAAGATTAGTGCATAAATAAAATGAGAATTTCACTAACAGACAGAAAATATTAAAAGGTACCAAACAGAGATCATAGGGCTGAAGAACACAATTATTGAAGTGAAAATTTCAGCATAAGGGTTTAACAACAAACTAAATCCAATGGAAGAAATGATCAATGAACTCACAGTAGAAATCATGCCATCAGAAAATAAAAAATGAAAAGAATGAAAAATAGT
This sequence comes from Ailurus styani, assembly GCA_002007465.1. Classification (NCBI taxonomy): domain Eukaryota; kingdom Metazoa; phylum Chordata; class Mammalia; order Carnivora; family Ailuridae; genus Ailurus; species Ailurus styani. The sequence continues at coordinate 2,887,795 of LNAC01000258.1, forward strand.
GATGATATCTTAAAGGACTCATGGGACACAATACATGCTCAAAGTATCCCAGAGGAAGAGAGAGAGGGAGAGAAAGGGGGCAGAAAGCTTATGCAAAGAAGTAATGGCTGAAAACTTCCTAAAACAAAAAAGGAGACATACAGATGTAGGAAGACCAATGAATATCAAATGAGAGAATCCAGAGACCCATTAAAATTAAATTGTCAAAAGTTAAAGACAGAGAGTCTTAAAAGTAGCAAGAAAAAAGCACCTCCCTATGTACAAAGGAACCTCCCAAGATGAATATTGGTGGATTTTTCAGCAGAAATATAGCAGGAGAGAGGAATTGGGATATATTCAAAATTCCGGGGCCAAACAAGAATACTTTACCCAGCAAAGTTGTCCTTCGAATTAAAAAAGAACTAGATATTTTCCAAAACAAGCTGAAGAAGTTCATCACCAATATACAGGCCTTACAATAAATGTTAAAGGGAGTTCTTCAAGCTGAAACCAAAAGAATGTAATTAGTAACATCAGGTAAACATAGTTAAATTTAGAAAACACTAATATTGAAATAGTGGTGCATAAATCACTTATAACTAATAAAAAATTTAAAAGGCAAAAACATTAAAATAACAACGGCTACAAAAATTTGTTCATAGATACACAATATAAAAAGATATAAATTGTGATATCAAAAACATGAAATGTTGAGAATGAGAATAAAATGGTAGAGCTTTTGTGTGTGACCAGGTTAAGTTGTTATCAGCTGAAAATAGGCTGTTATAAGATATCTTAAGTAAGCATCTTGGTACTACAAAATAAAAACCTCTATAAATACACAAAAGATAAAGAGAACTGTATCAAAGCATACATAAAAAATCCAATCATAAAGAAATCAAACAAGAGAAGAAGAAAGGAACAAAAAATATTTTAAAAAACAGTGAAAAAGAAATTAACAAAATGACAGAAATGAATCTACTTCTATCAATAATTATTTTAAATGTAAATGGACTAAAGTACCCAATCAAATAACAGAGTAATTGAATGGATAAAAAAACAAGACCCAACTGTGGCGTCTGGGTGGCTCAGTGGGTTAAGCCTCTGCCTTCAGCTCAGGTCATGATCTCAGGGTCCTGGGATCAAGCCCCGCATCTTGATCTGGCCAGGGAGCCTGCTTCATCCTCTCTCTCTGCCCACCTCTCTGCCTACTTGTGATCTCTCTATCAAATAAATAAACAACAATACAATATCGGGGCACTTCAAAACTTCACTTTTAATAATGGATAGATGATCTAGACAGAAAATTAACAAGGAAACAGTGGACTTGACTATATATCAGATCAGATGAATCTAATAGACACATAGAACATTTTTTTTCCAATAGCAGCAAAATATATATTCTTCTCAAGTACATATAAAACATACTCCAAGTTAGATATTATGTTAGGTAGGCCATAAAACAAGTCTTACAAAATTTAAGATTGAAGTCATATCCATACCGCAATGGTATGAAACTAGAAATCAAGTCCAGGAAAACTGAAGACATTTTGAAAAGTTGAGGAAACTTGAAACATTCAGAAATTCATGAAGATTAGACAACATGCAACAACAAACAATGGGCCAAGGATGAATTTAATAGGGAAATTTTTTTAAATCTTGAGACAAATGAAAACAGAAACTTAGGAAAATGGAATGCAACAAGGGAGTTCTAAGAGGAAATCTGTCGCAATAAACGCACACATTTAGAAAAAAGGAAGATCTCAAATAATCTAAAAAGAAAAAAAAAACTAAGCTAAAGTCAGTAGAAGAAATATCAGAATAAACATCAGAGTAGAATAAATATCAGAGTGGAAATAAATGAAGTAGAGAGTAGGAAGACACAAGAAAATATTTACAAGGAACTTTTTTTTAAAAGATAAACCAAATCAATGAACTTTCGGCAAGAGAAGACTCAAATAAAATCAGAAACAAAAGAGGAGACATTACAACTGAAATAACAGAAATACTAAGAATCATAAAAAGCTACTATATACAATTATACACCAACATATTGGACAATCTAGAAGAAATGGGTAAATTTTTAGACACATACAACCTACCAACATAGAATAATAAAAAAATATAAAATCAGAACAGAACAATTGCAAGGAGGGAGATTGATTCTCTAAATCAGAAACCTCCTAACAAAGAAAAGCCTAGCAGCAGATGGCTTCCCTGCTGAATTTTACCAAGCATTTAAAGAAGAATACCAATCCCTCTCAAACTCTTCCCAAAAATTGAAGAGGATGGAACACTTTCAAACTCATTTTACAAGAGAAACATTACCTTGATATCAAACCAGACAGGGACATAGCAAAAAAAGAGAATTACAGTTCAATATGCCTGATGAACATAGATGAAAAAATTCTTAACAAAATATTAGCAAACATAATTGAACAATACATTAAAAGGGTCATACACCAAATCAAATAAGATTTATTCCTGGGATGCAAGGATGGCTCAACATACACAAATCAATAAAAATGATATACCATGTTAACAAAATAAATGATAAGGATCATATAATTATCTCAATAGATGTAGAAAATTATTTAACAGAATTCAAAATCCTTTCATGACAAAAACTCTCAATATGTTGGATATAGATGGAATATACCTCAATATAATAAAGGTCATATATGCTGAATCCACAACTAACAATAGCTCAATAATAAAAAGTTAAAAGTTTTCCCTCTAAGATCAGGAAGAAAATAATAACGCCCCTCTTGCCACTTGTATCTGACATAGTTCTAGAAGTCCTAGCTAGAGCAATGAGGTAAGACAAAAAGCCAAAATGCGTCCAAAAGTAGAAGTAAAATTGTCTATTTGCAGATGACAATATCATATATGTAAAACCATAAAGATGCCACGAAAAACCCTGTTAGATCTAATAAACCAGTTCAGTAAAGTTGCAGGATGCAAAATCAATACACAGAATGAATTGTGTTTCTATACACTAATTACGAATAATCAGAAAAAGAAATTAAGAAAATAATCTTATTTATAATAGCATCTCCCAAAATAAGATACTCAAGAATAAAATTAACCAAGGAGGTGAACAATGTATACATTGACAGTTATCCACATTGATGAAGAAAACACCTGAAGTAATAATCTATAGATCAATATAGTGTCTATCAAAATTTCAATGGCATTTTTTACAGAAATAGAAATAAAAATTCATTTGAAACCACAAAAGACCTCAAATAGCTACAGCAATCTTGAGAAAGAAGAACAAAGCAAGAGGCATCATATTTCCTTATTTGATATATGTTACAACATGGATGGACAATTTAAAAATTGTTGCTTATGGACAGAAAGGAGCCCTCGTGTGCTATTTGTGGGAATGTAAATTTGTGCAGCAACTGTGAAAAACAGTATGGAGAGTCCTCACAAAGTTTTAAAAAAGAATGCTATATTATCCAGTAACTTCACTACTGGGTATTCACCTAAAGAAAATGAAAACACTAATTTGAAAAGTTACATGCACCCTTATGTTTATTGCAGCATTGTTTACATTAGCCAAGATACAGAATTAAGCCATGTCCACCAATAAATGAATAGATTAGTAGGTGAGGTATATATATTCGATGGAATATTACTCAGCTGTAAAAAAAGAATGAGATCTGTAACAACATTTGCAGCAATATGGATGGACCTAGACAGTATTATACTAAGTGGAGTAATTTAAAGAAAGACAAATACCATATGATTTCATCTATATGTGGAATCTAAAAAACAAAACAAATGATCAAAGAAACAAAGAAACAAAAAAGTAGACTCTTAAAAGCAGAGAACAAACTGGTAGTTGCCAGAGGGGAGTGAAAGGGGATAGGTAAAATAGATAAAAGATATTAAGACATACAAATTTCTGGTTACACAATAAGTAAGTCACAGAGATTAATATTACAGTACAGAGAATATAGTCAATAATATTGTAATGCTGATGTTTGGTGACTACATCTATCAGTGGTGAGCACTGAGTAATGTATAGAATTGGCGAATCATGTTGTACACCTGTAGCTAATATAACACTGCAAGTTAATTATGCTTCAATAAAAAACAAAAAAAATAATAAGAAAAATTNAATGCTGATGTTTGGTGACTACATCTATCAGTGGTGAGCACTGAGTAATGTATAGAATTGGCAAATCATGTTGTACACCTGTAGCTAATATAACGCTGCAAGTTAATTATGCTTCAATAAAAAACAAAAAAAAATAATAAGAAAAATGTTTGCTTAGCGAAATAAGCCAGACACCAAAGTACAAATATTTTGATTCTACTTATATGAAGAACCCAGACTAGGCAGATCATAGAGACAAAGTAAGTTACCATGAGTTGGGATTTGAGGAAGAGGGAAGTTATTGTTTAATGGGTACAGAGTTTATGTTGGGGATAATGAAAAGATTTTTCTTCTAAGATTTTGGATATAGATAATGGTGATTGTTATATGACATTGTGAATGTAAGTACTGTCACCAAATTGTGCACTTACAGATGGTTACAGATGATATTATGTTATGTACTTAAGAAATATTCCTGTTAACTTGGTCTATAAATGAATTAAATGCTTGGTTCACAATATTATTCAATTAATATTCCCCATAGTTCTCAAGTGAATTGGGAATTTAAAATTCTAGAGAACATTAAAGTCATTATTATTTTATTTCTCTTTATACATTCTTTTTTGGGGATGGTAGAAATCTAGATTTTTTAAGGACTAATTAACCTTGGAAATTTAACATTTACCATGCCAGTATGTCTTAAATGACCTACAGATTCTAGTGAAACACATTTTTATGTACCTTCATGGGTCTTTCGTCAGCTCAGTACAGTTTTATTTCATTGCTTTTATCAGAGTTGCTTAGTTTCAGATGTTATCTTTTCATCCTCAGAAATTTCTACATACAAGTTTTAGGTTTATCTGTATTTCTTCCATATTTCCCATTTTCTTTCTTTGCATTTTTTTTCCATTTTTTTAAATATGCATTCCTATAATTAAAGCATTTATTTGGCTTTTTCCAGGGTAATTCTCATTGTAATTTCAACTGAAGCAAATTTTAAATCAGATATTGCATTCCAGTTTCCTATGAACAAATCTCTNAGCATTTATTTGGCTTTTTCCAGGGTAATTCTCATTGTAATTTCAACTGAAGCAAATTTTAATTCAGATGTTGCATTCCAGTTTCCTATGAACAAATCTCTTTTTTTAATTCATCTCTTCTTTTTCATCTACTTATATTTAATCTCACAATTTTTGTCTGGCTACAAAAAAGTAATTGACTAATTTATTTTAGTAAATGTGCTAAAGGTGACTTCTATAAACATATTCTCTTCACCTTGTAATACAGACTTTCTGGATTCCTTTTTAACAAGGAGAAACCTATATGCACATAAAAATTTCCTTCAGAAAGTTTGCTTTTCATATCATACTATCCCCCTTGGATCTAATCGAATTTGCACCTAAGAGATGCACTTGAAAAGTCTTATTAATGTGCATCATTCTAACCCATTGCTTTTCACTGCGGGCTGCATATCTGTTGAGATGTTTTAAGGTAATGTATCTAAGTTTCATCTTTAGAGATTCTGACTCAGAAGTTCTAAGGTTTTACAGATTCTACTGGAGATGCTGATACATAGAATTGAAAGCCATTTTCATAGTTCAAGTTCAAGGGTCTCTCAGCATTTTACTTAGTGTGTCTATTCTTTGGAAATGAGGTCTTCAACTTGCCCCATAACTAACTTCTCTACTATAATTAGATACAAAAAGACAGGTTAGAAGAAGTAGAAACAAAACCTAATTTCCTTAGAAAGATGTACCTGCTAAGTAGAAGTAATCCATTCAATTTACCTGTTTACTATATCTTAGATTAATCAAATGTATAGATAAAGAAAAATGGATTCATACATACATACAGTTAAAAATATATTTGTATACTGTAGAGGGAAAAAAAGAATTGCCAGGTCTGTAGATTTTTTTTCTTTTTTTTTTTTGCCAAAGTACCCCAGTTACACCACCACTTTGTCTGGAAAAGTCAGTTAACCTTCTGGAAAAGGTCTCTATTTTGCCGCCTTTCAACTGAAACAGTTTTGTAACACATACACAGTAGAAGTGTCTGCATATAGTGCAAGACATGTCATCAGAAATGCATTGAATTATTTTTCCCTCCCTACCCCCCACGACCCCCCACCCTGCCCCTCAAGTTCCTCATATCAGAGAGATCATATGATAATTGTCGAAGGACACAAACCATAAGAGACTCCTAATCTCAC
>LNAC01000258.1:2903424-2983384 GCA_002007465.1 Ailurus styani
TCCTAATCTCACAAAACAAACTGAGGGTTACTTGGGAGTGGGAGGGTAGGGATGGGGTGGATGGGTTATGGACATTGGGGAGGATTTGTGCTTTGGTGAATGCTGTGAAAGATGTAAGCCTGATGATTCATAGACCTGTACCCCTGGGGCAAAGAATAAAAAATAAAAAAATAAAAAATAAAAAAAACCCAAACAAACAACCAAAAAAAAAACTATAACCTTAATTGACCCTTACATTCATACTTTGTAATACTTCTATATCTAGAGATTATTGTTTATTCATTAAATATTAGATACCTCTATTCCTTAAATTCATTATGTCTTAGATAGCCCATTCCTTACATTCCTACTCTGACTCTCTTTTCCTCTCATTTTATATATTGTCTCAACCCATATCTTTATTATCTATATATTGGTGATGCCCAATATTTTGGTCTTCAAACCAGACACATTTCTGAATTTGAGAACTTTATTTTTAACATAACTGTTTTCCACTTGAGTTTTCTAGAGATACTTCTACTAATAGTGCTCAAAATCAAATGTACTTTCTCATTGTTCCTCTCTTTTGTTATTTTATTACAGTAAAACCCATTAGCTAGAAATACAAAAAGGTATATGATACACACGTGTGTGCACACATACATGTATATGTGTGTATATGTATATATATATATGTGTGTACACACATGCACACACACACACACACACCTTTTGCTTTCATGTTGAACTAGCCCTAAAAATTGTATTGACCATGCTCCTATTTCCACTGTATCACTTTTTTTTTTACCTTTCATTTATCATCTGAAGCATTGTAACACCCTTTGACAGACATTTCTGTTTCAGGCTTCAGTATCCCCAATCTGTTCTTCACTACAGCTAGAGTCACACATTGTAAAAGTGTAAATTGACCATATAACCCACCACCTTAGAATCCCTCAATTTTCCTCATTGTTTTAAAAATAAAAACTTTCTGTAATATGATACATCCAAAATATAAACTTTATAACAAATACAAGGCACATTTCGGCTTCCTATTCCTCTCCAAATCCTTACACAGGGCAATAAAGTAAAAACTGGAGATATGATGCTTACATGTGGCAGATTCTCTCATATCTCTCTTTCTACACCATGGTATCTCTGCATGGAGCAATCATCCTTTTATTTTTTCCTCTCCCATCAGTCTAATTGATATGTTAGTGATGGCATTCTATGTGCCAAATATTATTTTGTGTATAAAGTCATCATAGTTTTTCTTGTGATACTTCTAGTAACCCGCAAGACTCAAGTCATGTCTATATCCTCTGAAGTCATCCCTACAGCCTTTTCTGATCAAGATTATTGTCATGATGGCACATTTCCTTGTTAATGCTAACTCGTGGCTTGTTGATGGAGGACCAGTCAGTAAGTCTTAATAAATTCCCTCAGCATTGTGAAATATTTCAAAAATACATACGCTAAGTAAAATGAGCAAAATGACTGGGCAAATACAGCTTAAAACAAGTCTCCTAACTCCCCACAACCACCTCTTCCCAACCTAAGTTTCTCCTATATAAAAAATCTGGAGCCACCACAGCCCTGATCATACTGCATCATGATCATTAGTTTATTTTTTTTAAACTCTAATATCATTTGAACTCTTCAAAGTTGACTTCATCAAGCAAAGTGTGAGTTTCTTGACAGCAAAGACTATGTATTTTTTACATATAAAAGTAAATGTATAGAAGTAGTGTGAAAATTAGAAAGCAATATCCAAACTAAATGATAGGGAGAATCTGTAACTTGTCTAAAAATGAAAGTCTCTCCGGATTATAAAATGTTGGAATACTTTGATGTATGCAACTACTTACATGTAAAAGTGTGCTAAATTGAAGGAGGTACACAAGACTGCTATGAAATGTCTTTTCTCTAAAAGTCATAGCATAGAATTGACATTGTGTCCTAAAATATTTGTGTATTAAAATTTCCATTAAAAACTAATAGTTAGGGCACCTGGGTGGCTCAGTCGGTTAATAAATTAATTACATCGGACCTTCAGCTAAGGTCATGATCCCTGGGTCCTGGGATTGAGCCCCATGTGAGCTCAGCAGGGAGTCTGCTTCTCCTCTCCTGCTTGTACTCTCTATTTCTCTCTTTCTCCAATAAACAAATAAAATCTTCAAAAAAAAAGAATTTAGAAACTATTTGCATATCTCTAATTCTAAGAAAAGCTCTATAATTGCATCAGTTTTCCTATATATTACATATATATTCTTATACTTCTCTATATATTGTACATTATATATACTATGTAGATACTATATATATAAATTCACTCTCTCAGATCAGAATTAAAGAATCACAGAGTATCAACCACTCCATCCTTTATTCTTAGTTTTGAGATAAGCTTTTAGGCATTATACTATAATTTTCTTGGGAAGATAGGCAGTTTTTAGACTTTTTGACACAGTCATTTCTTGTCCAAGACATAGAATCAGTTAATCAAGTACAATAAAACTGTGCTTCATAACTTGAACTTCTTAATTAATTCTTAATACAACTAATTAAGTAATTAACAATTTAAACAGACATGTAAATGTTAGGTATGACTCAGCCCAACTGAATACGTTCATATACATTACTAGGCAGTTGTTTTTGTAAGATATTTTGTGTGGGATAATAGTTCTGGGAAAAGGATACATTAATTAGAATAAATAAAAATCATGGTCTTTTACTTCAAGTAATATAAGTTAGTTTGAGAGATAAGGTTATAAATCTAAATGTTTATACTTATTTACTTAAATAAGATTTATGCAAACCTTGCTATATAAGAGAGGTTATGGTGTAAGAGACAATCACCAATGTGATATCTAAAAAAAGTTTTATAGCTTCTTTGAACTTCCCACATTCTTTCCATTGTTCTCTCTTACCTGACAATCTTGCTTCAGAGCTTACTGAGAAATAGAACCCCCCCCAAAAAAAATCCCTCTTAGTACCACAAGTAAATAAACAAATACAAGGTTTGAGGGTTTCTTCACTCCAGCAAAAACCATTTTATTTCATTTAGTTTGATATTTCATTTTAAAACACCATTCTATTTGGTTTTGTTTCATGTTGGTTAAATATGGAGAAGTCCAATATATAAAATTCCATTGGTGTGTACAAATATTTTCAGAGTCCCTAAACTAGAATATGTGCTACATAATTTCTCTTCAAATAAATAAAACAACTTAAAATTTAGATGTCAAACAGATAAGTATAAACTCAAAGTCTAAACCAATACTAATTTTAATAGAACTTTTCTTAACTATTTGCTGCTCAATAAAAACAAAATTAACACAAAGACTCACATATTCTGTCTGGATAAATGCTTAGAAAAATTGATATCAAGAATTCATTAGAAAAAAAACAAGGCCATTTAATTTAATAACATTGACTAAACTGATCCTTATACTCTTTATTCTAACCTGGCCTATAATATTTAAAAAAAAACAGGTCCAATTTTTTTCTCATAATAGTTATGAGTGTTTTGTTACTTTAGTGTTCTGTCTAATATTCTGGTAACAAAATATTTTTACATAGTCATTTATTTAAGTTAAAGAAAATTAAATGCTCATGTTCAAATTTGTTCCATTAGGATGGTTTGACTGAAGTCAGAGAAGTAGAAAAAGATCAATGAGCAGAATATGGCTGACCTAGATAGACTACTAGAATAGAAGGTCTATCTAATGGAAAGACACCAACAGGGTGTGATATGTACCCAGAGAAAACCTCTTCTCTGCCCCACAGCTAACCTCCAAGATTAGAGGAGTCATAAATAACTACTCTTTCTGTGGATAACTTCAGCCAGTTCTTCTTACTGTCCTTTTCCAGCCTGAATTCTAGGGAATACAATTAATAAAGATTTACATGGGTTAGATTCTCTATCAATAATGAAATATCTTCCAGAATTTTTCTTTCATGAAAATTATATTACATAGTATGTAATAAAAATATATATGTAGGTATATACACATATATCTCAAGCAAATTAGATAGATAGATAGATAGATAGATAGATAGATAGATAGATAGATAGATAGATAGAAAGGAAAGACACAGAAGGCAAATAAAAATATTAGGGTTTTACTCATACAAACATGTTTGTCTCAGAAATTTCATCTAATCATGTTCCTTTCTTCAGGCATTTTGTGAAATAAGCTGTCTTCTTGTTAGCACTAGAAATGCTTTCAAGTGATTCCAGCTCTCTTGTAATCTCAACGACCAAAAAAATGTTCAGCCTGGAAGTACCTCTCCCTGTTAATATGAATCTACATAGAAAACAAAGACAAATATCAAATTCTTTATTAAATCAAGAAGCCTTGGTTTAGTGATATAAGCTAATTTGAAAGTCAACAATAGTAAACAGAATGTAGATCTTCACTGACAGGCACCATGAGGAAGTGTTGGAAGTCAGAGTTATGAAGGCACTGTACAAAAGAACAAAATAGATACATTGAAAGAACAGAAGGTTCAAAATATGTAATGGATTTATCTGTTAGTCTGGGAACTCAGGATATAACACTCCAGTTCTCAATTTGTCCAGTTCTCAGTTAAGCTTCATCTAGATGTCACAATCTCTGTGTCATTGTTTTTTTTTGTTCCATCAGTGGTAGCTATTTTGTTGTAAGGGAAAGCAGATGTGAGCATCAGTTGAGTTCAGGTTGAGGATTTGGGCCAATTCAATTGGTTGAATTGATGAAGTCTAGATTGAGACTACTTAGGGATGGAAGTAAAAGCCAGTAACTTTGAAAAATTACAGTATGAAATTTTTAAAAAAGATATTCAGTTAAAGTTTCTATTATTTTGAGAAATAAGTTTAGATAAAAAAACAAATTGAGATTTGAGTAGGATTGGTTTGGAAGGTTTACAGAAGAGTAAGAAACAAAAGTCAAAAACAATTAGTCACATCATTCCTGAATTAGGGGTTTGGAATTGTCATCAACAATTGAAACAATAAGACTCTAGCCTCTGGACCATAGTATGTATGGAGATTAAAGAATGGGAAGCTTCTACATCAGAGGGCTTCAAACTGTTGAGAGCCAGGTTTTAATAAAAGCATCACATACTGGGAATTCTCCAGGAAAAAGTGTGACTAGAAATCATATTATTGTTGGTTTTTATGAAAGGAGGAATCTAGAAATCACAGAATAGTCCAGATGAATTTCTTTGTTAGCCTTTTTAATAGTTGTATAATGATAGCTCATGTTGGTCTGATTTAATATTTTTCTTTTGGTTAATAATGTTGATGATATTTTTATGTTCTTATTATATATCTGTATATCCTCTTTGATAAAATGTTTATTCATGCCTTTTGACCGTTTTGTAATCAGATTGCTTATTTTATAATATGGACTTTGAGAATTCTTTATATATTATAGATTTCTTTTTCAGTTATGTAATTTAAAAATATTTTCTTCCAGTGTGTAACATCTCTTTTCATCCTCTTAACTGAATTTTTGGCCTAGAAATTTATTTATTTATTTACTTACTTACTTACTTACTTACTTATTTACTTACTTACTTACGTATTTACTTACTTACTTACTTGCTTACTTACTTACTTATTTGACCCCAAGATCATGATCTGAGCCAAAATTAAGCGTCGGATGCTTAACTGACTGAGCCACCCAGGCAGGCTCCCTGAAGATTTTGTCTTATATTTCATTCTAAAAGTTTTATAGTTTTTCATTTAACATTTAAGTGATTAGTTTTGAGATTTTTTTGTTTAAGTTTTAGTTGAGGTTCATTTTATTTACCTATGGATGTTCAGTTGTTCTTTTTTCATTACTGCTATTTTTCTGCTGAGATTTCCTATATTTTTGTTTCCAAGGAATTTGAAGCTGCTTATTGAAGCTCTTTTTATGATGACTGCTTTAAAATTCTCAGATAGGGGCACCTGGGTGGCTCAGTTGGTTAAGCAACTGCCTTTGGCTCAGGTCATGATCCCAGAGTCCTGGGATCGAGTCCCACATCGGGCTTCCAGCTCCACAGGGAGTCTGCTTCTCCCTCTGATCTTCTCCACTTTCATGCTCTCTCTCACTCTATCTCAAATAAATAAAAAAATCTTTAAAAAGATTCTCAGATAATTTTAGCATATGATTTATCTCAACATTGGCATCCATTGTCATTTCTCTTTCAAATCATGATTTACTGTTGGTACATATGTTTTACAGTTTTCAGTGTACAAGTCTTTCATCTGTTGAAATTTATTCCAATTATTTTATTCCTTTTGTGCAACTATAAATGAGATTGTTTCCCTAATTTCCTTTCAGGTTATTTATCATCAGTGCATGGTAATGCAACTGATTTTCATGTTAACTTTGTGTTCTGCACCTTTAATGAATTCCTATATTATTTTTAATAGCTTTTTTCTTAAATAGAATTTTTAGGGTTCTCTGTATATAGGATCATGTTGGCTGCAAAGAGAAGACAATTTTATTCCTTCCTTTACAATTTGGATGCCTTTTATTTCTTTTTACAGCCTAATTACTCTGGCTGGGACTTCCAATAATATGTTGAACAAGGATAGTGAGAATGGGCATCCTTGCTTTGCTCCTGATCTTAGAGGAAAATCTTTCCTTTTCTTCAAATTGCGTATAATATTGGCTGTGGGATTTTCTTTATATCCTTTATTATGTTGAGGTAATTTCCCTCTATTCCTAGTTTTTCAAAAGGTTTTATCATGAAAGTGTGGTGAATTTTGTAAACACTTATTCTGGATCTTTTTAGATGATCATGATTTTATCCCTAATTATTTTAATGTGGTGTATCACAGTAATTTATTTTTATATGTTAACTACCCTTGTATCCCAGAGATGAATCCCTCTTGATCATGGTGCATAATTGTTTACAGTAGTCCCTTATGATCCTTTGTATAGTAGTCCCTTATGATCTGTGGTATCAGTTGTAACAACTTTTTCATTTTTTATTTTATTTATTTGAGTCCTACTCTTTTGTTCTTGTTGGATTAAACTAAAGGTTTATCAACTTTGCCTATTTTTTCAAAGAACCAGCTCTTAGTTTTAATGATCTTTTTTAGTAGTCTTTTAAGTCTCTATTTCATTTATTTCTGCTCTGATCTTTGTTATTTCCCTCCTTCTACCAGCTTTCAGTTTTGTTTGTTGCTTTCCTAGTTCCTTGAGGTGTATAATTAAGTTATTTGAGGTTTTCCTTATTTCTTGAGGTATCATCACTATAAACTTAACCTCTAGTGCAAATTTTCCTGCATCCCATAAAGTTTAGTATGTGTGATTTTTTTTTTATAAAAGAAACTGCTACAGAGTTTCTTTTTCTTTTCTTTTTTTTAAGATTTTATTTATTTATTTGACACAGAGAGAGAGATTACAAGTAGGCAGAGAGGCAGGCAGAGAGACAGGGAGAGGAGGAAGCAGGCTCCCTGCTGAGCAGAGAGCCCGATGCGGGCCTCGATCCCAGGACGCTGAGATCATGACCTGAGCCAAAAGCAGAGGCTTTAACCCACTGAGCCACCCAGGCGCCCTAGTATGTGTGATTTCATTTGTATTTGTATCAAGGTATTTTCTAGTTAATTTTCTGATTTCTTTGTTGACCTATGCTCTACCAGAATATGTTTTTATTTTCCAACCCACTGGTGAATTTTCTGCTTTTCCTCCTTTTTTGATGTCTAGTTTTATTCCATTGTGATTTCAAAATATATGTTGCTGTAATTTCAAAATTTTAAATTTGTTAAGATTTGTTTTGTAACCAAATATGTGATCTATTTTGGAGAAATATCCATAGGTACTTGAGAATAATGTGTATCCTGCTGCTATTGGGTAAAATATTCTGTATATGTCTCTTAGATTTGGTTTATGGTGCTATTCAAATACTTTATTTCCTTGTTGATATGTAGTCTGGAGGTTCTGTCGTGTATTAAAAGTGGGGTATTGGGGCACCTGGGTGGCTCAGTGGGTTAAGCCTCTGCCTTTGGCTCAGGTCATGATCTCAGGGTCCTGGGATCAAGCCCCACTTCGGGTTCTCTGCTTGGCAGGGAGCCTGCTTCCCCCTCTCCCTCTGCCTGCCTCTCTGCCTGCTTGTGATCTCTCTCTGTCAAATAAATAAATAAAATCTTTTAAAAAAATAAAATAAAAGTGGGGTATTGAAGTCTCCTACTATAATTGTAATACTGTCTATTTTTCCCTTTGGTTCTATGAATATTTACTTTAGATGCATATATATGTATATATGCATGCATTTCTTATGTCAGTTTTGACTTAGAATCTATTATGTCAGTAGTCATTTTCCCTCTCTTTTGGTGACAATTTCCATGGAATATCTTTTTCCAATATTTACTTTTAGTTTCTGTTTTATTTTTCTTAATTTAAAGTGAGGCTTTTTTCTACACAGCATATATTGAGCCTTATTTTTTTTATTAAAATGTAGTGTATTATTTGTTTCAGGGATACAGGTCTGTGAATCATCAGTCTTACACATTTCACAGCACTCATCATAGCACATACCATACCCAATGTCCATCACTTCACCACCCCATTCCTCCCAACCCTCTCCCCTCTAGCAACCCTCAGTTTGTTTCCTGAGATTAAGAGTCGCTTATGTTGTCTCCCTCTGTGGTTACATCTTGTTTCATTTTTCCCTCCCTTCCCCTATGATCCTCTGTCTTGTTTCTCAAATTCCTCATATCGGTGAGATCATGTGATAATTGTCTTTCTTTGACTTATTTCACTTAGAATAATACCCTCTAGTTCCATCCACATTATTGCAAATGGCAAGATTTCAGGTTTTTTGATGGCTGCATAATATTCCATTGTGGATATATACCACATCTTCTTTATCCATTCATCTGTTGATGGAAATCTAGGTTCTTTCCATAGTTTGGCTCTTGTGGACATTACTTCTATAAACACTCAGGTGCACGTGCACCTTCAGATCACTACATTTGTGTCTTTAGGGTAAATACCTAGTAGTGCAATTTCTGGGTCATAGGATAGCTCTATTTTCAACTTTTTCAGAAACCTCCATACTGTTTTCCAGAGTGGCTGCACCAGCTTGGATTCCCACCAACAGTGGGTAAGAGGGTTCCCCTTTCTCCATATCCTCACCATCTGTGTTTCCTAACTTGTTGATTTTAGCCATTCTGACTGGTGTGAGGTGGTATCTCACTGTATTATATTTCCCTGATGCTGAGTAATGTTGAGCATTTTTTTTCATGTGTCTATTGGCCATTTGGATGTCTTCTTTGAAGAAATGTCTGTTCATGTCTTCTGCCCATTTCTTAATCTGATTATTTGTTCTTTGGGTGTTGAGTTTCATAAGTTCTTTATAGATTTTGGATACTAGCCCTTTATCTGATATGTCATTTGCAAATATCTTCTCCCATTCTGTCAGTTGTCTTTTGGTTTTGTTGACTGTTTCCTTTGCTGTGCAAAAGCTTTTTATCTTGATGAAGTCCCAATAGTTCATTTTTGCCCTTACTTCCCTTGCTTTTGGTGATGTTTCTAGAAAGAAGTTTGCTGCAGCTGAGCTCAAAGAGGTTGCCATGGAACCTTATGTTTTAAATCCATTCAGTCAAATAAATAAATAAATAATAAATAAATCCATTCAGTCACTTTGTGTCCTCTTATGGGGAGTGTTTTTTTTTTAAAGATTTTATTTATTTATTTGACAGAGAGAGAGATTACAAGTGGGCAGAGAGGCAAGCAGAGAGAGAGGAGGAAGCAGGCTCCCTGCTGATCAGGCAGCCCAACATAGGGCTCGATCCCAGGACTCTGAGATCATGGCCTGAGCTGAAGGCAAGGCTTTAACCCACTGAGCCACCCAGGCACCCCACTGATGGGGAGTTTAATTTTAAATTATTATCAATAAGGAACAATTTAATATTGATATTTTGTTACTTTTCTGTTAATCTTAATTTTTTTGTCTTTTCCTTTCATCTTTTTTTGTGTTTTGTTGATTTTCTGTTTGCATATTGGTAGTCATTAGTTCCTTTCTCTTTTTTTGTGTGTAGCTTCTATAGTGTGTGTGTGTGTGCATGTGTGTGTGTGTGTGTGTGTGTGTGTGTGTGTGTGTGTGTGGTTACCTTGGGGCTTATATAACATATCTTATAGCTAAGGTAGTCTATGTTAAGCTGATAACAACTTAAGCTCAATCACATACCAAAATTCTGTACTTTATCTTTTCTTCAGCTCGCATTTTATCTTATTGTCACAGTTTACATCTATTCTTATTGTGTATCCTTTGACATGTTCTAGAGTTATAATTATTTTGAATAGCTTTATCTCTTTTATACTAGAATTAAAAAGTGATTTACCCACAACAGAGTAATATCATATTCACATACGTGTATGAATATATGTATGTAAATATATTAATATATGTATATATTTATATATGAATATAAATCCATATATATTTTTCTATTTCATTTTTTATGCTTTCATGTTGTTGTTTAGCATCCTTTTATTTCAACATGAAAAACTAATTTTAGCTTTTCTCATAAGGCAGTTCTAATGGTGATAAGCTCCCTTAGCTTTTGTTTGTCTGAGCATATATTTATGACTACTTTATTATAAAAGACAATTTTGCCAAGTATAGTATTCTTGGTTGACAGGTTTTTTTTCCCATTAAACATTTGACTACATCACTTTACTGCCTCCAGACCTGAAAAATTTCTATTCAAAATTTCACTCATAGTCTTATGGTGATTTTTTTGTATGTGGCGTATTGATCTTTCATGCCACTTTCAAAATTTTTCGTCTTTGACCTTTTACAATTTGATTATAGTAAGTCTTGGCATGGATTTGGAATATATACATAAGAAACTAAAAGAAAACTCAGTGAATTCACCTGGTTAACATTCCTCAAGTCTCTAGGTCTCTAGCCAATCTGCCTTTTAATTTTTAGCTTTCAGAGGTTGTTTATTTTTTCATTGAATTACTTTCAGGGTACTTTGTTGAACTTAGAAGAAACAAGCAGGGAAACTGAATTTATATGACCTTGTTCCAGAAACTAAATTGGCCACAATTTTCAAATAATGTTCTGCATTAAAAATGTAATAAACACTTTTGATTCTTGGAATTTTCCTGCTGCCTCTGAAGGCAGATCATTTAACTAGTTATCTGGATATTGATGAAGATTAGGCTTGCCTAATCCTTAGGGCTATTCTATTGTCAAGGTAGGGGAATTAAACAGTCTACCAGTGCACTGACTATGGACTATGTCTTGGATTCACCTATAAGTCTTTGAAGTTGCCACTCTGAATCACACATGTGTCTTAACTCAAGAACAGGTGCTAGAACATCTTATTGGCTTTTTATTGTACTTTTTCCATTCTCTGTCATTTATTCAGAAAGAGAAAACTACTCTTGAGGTTTTTTTTGTCTATGCTGGTGATTCTATGTTAAAGACCTCTCCAGTACCCAGTTTGAGTAACACTTCAAGGAATAATAAAAGTCAAGTCAATTATTTTTGTTATATAAAGAATTAAAATAGACATTATAGAAGACACTAACATTTGTGAAAGACACAAATAATGCTCTCGAGTATTTCCAGTCTGAAAAGTCTAGTAAGGAGAATAATGTAGGGAAGAAAAAAAGAAATTGAGATAAACACATTTGGTCTAGGAAGGTGTATGGTAAGCACCATAAAAGAGATGAAAAAATAACATCACTGTGCTTTTTTAAAAAAAAAAATATGTCTCTTACATAACAAGTAATTTATCACTTGAATCTGAAAAAAAAGAAGAGGTATTATTACTTATGCCAACTTAACGTGTGTAAATTGAAACAATCTCAGCAATATATGATCACCTTACCCTTAAGACCTTCTGTTTTTAACTACTTATTTTGGAAATGTTTGTCATATGCATATTTATAGAATAATACAATAAATCCTTATTTTCTCATCATCATTCTCAACCTTATTTTCCTTTCATAGTGTGTTCACACACTGAATTGTTATTATTATCAAGACAGTGTGTGTTCTGTCCAAAAGTACTAGATTTACTAACCATAAATCTATGACCAGTTTTCATTCTTCTACACACCCTCAGCCTCTCTGCTCTGTCAATATATAAGAGCAAATCTAGGAAGTTTCCTGAGTCATTCCATGATCAAAACACTAACTACTTTTATTGCATGCCCCTCTCTTTTTCTCCACCAGGCATAACCACTTTCACCCACATACTTTACTTATAGTGCTGATATTCTAATGGCTCAACTCTGCCAGAAGACAAATCCTCAATAATTAGCCCTGCATACTGACCAGCTCAGATTAAGAAGCCAGAGCATCTATGACCCCCTGTTTTGCCTGCCTTCTCCTCTGGACTAATGTTTCCATAATGGTGATTTCATAATGACTATGATTAAAGCTCTGTGGGACATGAGGATCATACTTCTGCTACACTGGCTTGGGGTGTTTCTGTCCTTTTATGGACACACTGAGGCTGAGCACCAATACCATAGTCCCCCAGAAGTGGTGATTCCTTTGAAGATACCTGGCACTGGCAGAGGGATGAAGCCTTCAGACTGGCTCTCTTATAGCCTGCATTTTGGGGGCAAGAGACACGTTGTCCACATAAAGGTCAAGAAGTATTTGCTGTCTAGACACCTCCCAGTGTTCACCTACACAGACCAAGGAGCTCTCCTTGAGGACCAACCCTTTGTTCAGAATGACTGCTACTATCATGGTTATGTGGAGGGGGACCCAGAATCCCTGGTTTCCCTCAGTTCCTGTTTTGGTGGCTTCCGAGGATTGTTACAGATAAATGACATTGCTTATGAAATTAAGCCCATGACTTTTTCTACTAAATTTGAACATCTGTTATATAAAATGGAGAGTAAGGAGACCCAATTTCCAGAAATGAACTCTGACTTTGTACAAGAGGAAATTTTACCCCAACTGGAGTCTCAAGAGATTAATAATTTCACTCAGAAGCAAACTGGCTATGGGAGCTGGTGGCGCCATTTTCTTCTTGTTGAACTAGTAGTGGTGGTGGACCATAGTCTATATCTTCATATAAGAAAGAATATTTCAAAGTATAATGAAGAGCTATTTACTATGGTAAATATAGCAGATTCCATTTATGAAATGTTGGGTATTAAATTGTTATTGTTTGGTATGGAGTTCTGGACTATAAAAAACTACATTGAAGTTAATGATATAAGGAGATCTCTGAAATCTTTTTGCATTTGGAAAAATGATAACCTTGCTCCCCGTCTGCCACATGATACTGCACATCTTTTTATACATAAACCACTACGAGGAATGAGTGGTTTAGGTTATACTAATGGAATGTGTCAACCACTCTATAGTTGTGCAGTTATTACTATGTTAGACAGAACCTTGACCTTGGTTGGAATTGCAATAGCTCATCATATTGGCCATAATTTGGGTATGTCTCATGATGGTGATTTTTGTACATGTGGACGCAAGAGATGTATAATGCATACTTCAAACCCACCAATAACAACATTTAGCAATTGTAGTCTTTCCTTTTTTTGGTCATATACTATACACCAAGCAAAATGTATGCTCTACGAGATACACACAAAGGATATATTTTCAAGGAAGCATTGTGGGAATGGTATTGTTGAAGAAGAAGAGGAGTGTGACTGTGGACCTTTACAGAATTGTGCAAAAGATGCCTGTTGTCTGTCAAACTGCACTATGACTTATGGGTCTACTTGTGCTCATGGACTTTGTTGCAAAAACTGCCAGTTATTACCATCTGGAGAAATCTGTAGAAGAGAGGTCAATGAATGTGATCTTCCAGAGTGGTGCGATGGATCATCCCCTAAGTGCCCAGATGATGTGTATGTCGAGGACGGAATTCCCTGTAATGAAAGTGCCTATTGCTATGAAAAGAAATGTAATGACCGCAACAATCTGTGTAAGCAGATTTTTGGCCCAGAGGCAAAGAGTGCAGGTCATAATTGCTACCAAAATGTAAACACTCTTGGTGACCGTTTTGGCAACTGTGGTACCAATGAGTCTTCATACGTAAAATGTAATATCTCAGACATCCTGTGTGGGAGAGTTCAGTGTACGAATGTGAAAGAAATTCCCTCTTTGAGGGATCATTCTACTGTGCATCAGTATCGCTTCAATGAGGTCACCTGCTGGGGTACTGACTACCACTTTGGGATGCCCAAACCTGATATTGGTGAAGTGAGAGATGGCACAGAGTGTGGCGCAGAACATCTCTGCATTGGCAAGAAGTGTGTCCATATATCTCATTTGAATAGTAATTGTTCACCTAAGTTCTGTAACATGAGGGGTATTTGCAACAATAAACATCACTGCCATTGCAACTATATGTGGGACCCACCCAATTGCCAAATACGGGGTAATGGAGGTAGCGTTGATAGTGGCCCACCCCCTAAGAGAGAAAAGCTAAAGAAGAGTTACCTGTTAATGTTCTCGCTTTTTTGGTTGCTTCTCTTATTATGTTGTCTTCTTTGCCTTTGTCTGAAAAGAAAAAAGAAAGAGGAAAAAGTTCCAACTGAACCTCCAAAGCCACCGCAAAAGGCTCCAATTCAACCTGCAATGCCACCTCAGAAGGCTCCGAGTGAGACTGCAAAGCCACCTCAAAAGGCTCCGGAGTCTCCAAGTCAGACTGCAAAGCCACCTCAAAAGGCTCCAAAGTCTCCCAGTCAGACTGCAAAGCCACCGCAAAAGCCTCCAAAGTCTCCCAGTCAGACTGCAAAACCACAGCAAAATGTTCGGAGTCAATCCAGCATATCAGGTCGCCAGAGTCTAAAAAGTCAAAAGTCATCAAGCATAAAAAGTGTACCCAAATAAGTATGCATTAAAAAAAGGTAATCCCTGGGATATTTCTACTTACTCTTCTTTATTTTAAGGAATTAGAAGACTCATTTTTCCTAAAATTTGTTTTTTTATATTTTCTAGGAAAAAATATGGCACATCGGTTGTGTACTAGTTTTTAAGTTATTGCTTCTCAGCTTCAAATCCCCTTTCCATTTTGTACACAGCATTGCCCGAGCCACATTTCTGCTGTACCAGCCCTCTTCCCATTGGGATCTGCAACAGGGAGAATGAATGAGAGTTTGGAAATCTGGGAGTCTTATTTGTTTTCCATATGTCAGTATCACCTCAATAACTTGTTTTACACTGGCAGCTATACTTAGTTTATAAATATATTTTATATATATTAAATATTGTCATATATAATATATATAAATATTATTATATATTACTAAAATATTTATTTTTTGTGTGTATATATTTAAATAAATCTTAATTTACTCCAGACCAACTTGTCAGCCTGAGAGATACCAGCATAGCTGTCTGGTGTGTCATCCTCAGAGTTCTGAGTCTCAGATCCATGCAATCAACCCTACAGTCTTTTAGACTTAAGTAACCCCCAGTCTTTTCCCTTTGCTCAACTCTTTGAGTGAAATTATGGTTAGTATTTCATAGCTATCCACCAAGTAGCAGGACAACGTCTCCCTTAACTTGTTCTGTTCTTCCATATATTTTGACCCAATTCTTATACTTAATTCTATCCCTCTAAAATCACTGATGTGCTTTTACTTTTTCTGACTGAATCTGGACTGTGACAGTACTAATCTTGGTATAATGAGAGAAATGAAAGTGAGGAGGTGTCAGAAGTTTTTGTTTGAGATTTTCTTTACCACTGACCTTTACCATCTTGAGTAAATTACTTAAATTTATTGCAATTTTCCAACCAAAAATGGAAGGATAAGATGATAATAACAGTTGTCATTCAAACTTTGGGGTTTGTTTGGTTATAAAATGAGATAAAGAGAATGCTTTCAATTCTAGGTAGGTTTTAGGAGAGAAATGTTTTTTTTTTCCCTCAGAAAACAACTATAAAAACAATTGTTTAATACCAAATACATTTTTAATGATATTTTTAAAGTATCAGAGAACTGTGAAGGAAATGAAGATTAAAAGATTACAAATAAATGAAAACAATGAGAAATGTTAATACTTTTTCCCCTGAAACAAAAGTGTTCCCTGGAATGTGATTATTCTGAATAAAAAGTTAAGATCAACTTGGCCCTCCAGTTAGAAATCCTCTGTTGAAGAAAGAGAAACCTGAAACCTCTAGTGTGTAAAAGAAAACAGATGGATAGATTAGACAATTAACAGACATCAAATTCAAAATCGGTTTTCTCTACATCACATTTGCTGATTTTAAGTCCTCTGTGGGAGGCTAGGGAGACAGGTTAAAACCTTTAAAGGAAGAAATATCTATAATCTGTTGTACTCAGGGGCAAAGACCTACTGGAAGGGGATTTTCCTAAAGGACATGTACTGTCTTCCCTTTAAAATATTAGCCTGGGGCGCCTGGGTGGCTCAGTGGGTTAAAGCCTCTTCTTTCGGCTCAGGTCATGATCTCAGGGTCCTGGGATCGAGGCCCGCATTGGGCTCTCCGCTCGGCAGGGAGCCTGCTTCCTCCTCTCTCCTCTCTCTCTGCCTGCCTCTCCGCCTACTTGTGATTTCTCTCTCTGTGTGTCAAATAAATAAATAAAATCTTTAAAATATATATATATATATTAGCCTGATTTTGAAGGAGATCGGAATATAGGGTAGAGAATTGAGTTTTGAAGATTTGAGTATCAAAACATAATCACCAGTTGCTTTTATAGCTGAGAAAATAGAGGCATATGGGCTCTCATTAGAAGAACAATAAGGGGCACCTGGGTGGCTCTGTTGGTTAAGCAACTGCCTTCGGCTCAGGTCATGATTCCAGAGCCCCAGGATTGAGCCCCTGGATCAAGTCCCAAGATCGAGCCCTGCTTCGGGCTCCCAGCTCCACAGGGAGTCTGCTTCTCCCTCGGACCTTCTCCCCTTTCATGCTCTCACTTGCTCTCTCTCTCTCGAACAAATAAATAAAATCTTTTTTTTAAAAAAAGAAGGTACAGTAAGATATATGTGTCTTGCTAAAACTACATTATTTTCTGACCAAACTCAATTGCTAATTGTATTGCAATTATCAGTCACTCAGACTATCTTCCAAACATAAGAAAGATGAAAACTTTTGAAGTCAAAGGTAATTCTATCCTGAACTCCTATGGTTCTTTATATACAATATTTAGCAGACAATAAAAAAAAGTTATTACACTTATGAAGAAGAAGACATTATGGCCAATAATAAAGAGAAAACAACCAAAAAAGCAGTAAAAGAGAAGCTAGAAGTCATCTAACCAAAAGATGATCCAGAGAGTGGAGAAGATGATAATAAACAAAAACCCACCGTGATTACTATTTTAGAGAAACTGAAAGAAAAACAAATGAGCTATGTTAAAGAAGATAGATTCATTTCACCAGAGAATTAGAATCTATTCAAGGTTATCAAATATATAGTCTATAGCTGAAAAAATAAAATATTTAAATTTAGGAAATTAGTGAAGATTTTGAATTGTAGATTGCATTGTTCAATTAACTATCAGTTAACTAGAAGAACAGTCAATGAAAAAAATCAATTACACACACAGCAAAAATACTAAAGATTAAGATAAGTAATATGTGAAACATATCAATAAACTTACATCATTAAAATAGAGTCTCCAGTTGAGGAGGAGAAAGATAATTGAATAGAAATAATAACAGTTAAGTCAGAGAATTCCTCAGAAGCATGGAAACACACCATCTCATTACTTCAAAAAATTCAATGAGGGCACCTGGGTGGCTCAGTGGGTTAAAGCCTCTGCTTTCGGCTCAGGTCATGATCTCAGGGTCCTGGGATCGAGGCCCACATCGGGCTCCCTGCTTGGCAGGGAGCCTGCTTCCCCCTCTCTCTCTGCCTGCCTCTCTGCCTCCTTGTGATCTCTCTCCCTCTGTGAAATAAATAAATAAAATCTTAAAAAAAAATTCAATGAATTTCAAGCACTATAAAAATGCAAACACACACCTAAGAATAGTATAGTCAAACTTGAAAAACAGACACTGAGAAATCTTAAGACCAACAGATATATAATATCGTATCTTAAAAGGAATGACAATTAAATAGTTGGCTGACCTCAACAAAGAGTCTGAATGCAGAAGATAATGGAGTAAGATATTTACTCTGTAAATATAATTGCCAAATTAGAATTCTTTAGTTTGTAAAACAACCTTCAAGAATAAAGGAGAACAAAACTTTCTTTTGGTAAACAAATCACTGCCAGCAGTTACCACACAAAGAAATATGTTTCTTTTCAGTCAGTAAAAACATGATACCAGGAAGAAGCATGAATGTGCAGGTGAGTATAAAATACATAAAAAACAGTAAATATGTGAATAAAGTAATTCAAATTAATGTATAAAACAATACTAATAGTATTGCATGGATTATAAATATGTACAGAACAATATGCAAGTGTATTTATCACAAAAGCTGGGAGGCATACAAATTAAGTTAACAGGTCTAAGCACCTAGCAGTAGTGGGAAAAGGTAAATTAATGATATGGATTGTAATTCATGACATTGAAAATGCATGCCACCATCTTTAAGGCAACTATGAAAATGATAAGATTATGTAAATATAAGAAATTGAAGAAAAAAATCATAATAAATGGTATTTGATTACTGTAGATATAGGCAAGTAAGAGAAGCAAACATAATGCAGATATGTGAAAATGGAAAAAAAAACAACTGTGGTACATATAAGGCCTATGTAAAAGGAATTACATTAAATAAGTAAAAGACTGACATATTTCAGAACGTAAAAATCTAGTAGTATAAAATCTAGTAGAATGCTGTTTACTAAAAACAATTTAAAAATAAAGACCGAGAAGGTGTAAAAACTTGAAAAATAATTTTGTGCAATATTAACAATTAATTTAGTGTTAATTCTCTTATTGTCCAATTATTAAGACTTTGAGGTCCAAAGTGTTGCTAGAAATAAGGGGGAATGTTTTGTAATGATAAAACTCAAATCATTGGGAGATAGGACATCCTAAATGTGTAAGCATCCACTAATATAACTTCAAATATATAAGGAAAATTATGGAAATGGATAAATCCACAATCAACAAGAGGGAGAATTTAACCCAATTCTCTTAACAGTGATAGTAAATGTGGACAATAAATCTGCAGGATAATATTTTTAGTACATAAATAACAAACTAGATCTGTTATATATACAGTATATATAATTATATATAATTCCCTTTATATATAAAGGGAAATACTAAACTCAAAAGTGGGCTAAATTAACTTCAATTAATCTGCATATAGACTATTACCGGAGGGGCCAGAAAGCCACAACAAATTTCATATTGTTTTAATCAAGAGTAGCAGTTTCTCTAAACCTTATACATTTAACCTAGAAGACAATCTCATTAAAGATAACTAGAAAAACTCCAACTGCCTGGTACAATCTTGACATTGGTCTACATCTGATTACCAAATAAGATTTTGCACGCAATTCTAATGTACAGTGATGGTACCTTACACCACCAACCAATTCTCTTATACCAGGTAGCTGTTCAACAGCTCAACTCAATTCTAACCCTGTCTACTGGGAGATAGCACCAGATCACACAGATTAAGGGCTCAGGCCTATAAGACTGCTTGTTCCCTAATTTGACATCTGTGCTTCTGACAGAACAGCTATAGTTTAGAGGTTCCAGTGAGCACCTCCTTGGGCTTGATTAATTTGTTAAAGTAGCTACAGAGAAACATTTTACTTACTAGATTATAGTTTTATTATAAAAGGATGTAATACAGGAACAGCTAGATGGAAGAGATGCATAGGGCAAGGTAAGTGGGAAGGGGAAAGGGGCTTTAATATCCTCCTCAGGCACACAACTCTCTGTGCCTCACCATGTATTCACCAACCTAGAAGCTCCCCAAACCTTGTTCTTTTGGAGTTTTATGGAGGCTTCATTACCTAGGTAATTAAATCATTGGCCACTGACAATTGAACTCAATCTCCAGTTCCTCTTTTTTCCATAGAAGTGGTGGTGGGGGACCGGGTGAGAGTGAAAGTTCTAACTCTCTAATCACATCGTTGGCTACACTGGCAGCCAGCCACCATCCTTACATGATTTCCAAAAGTAGCCTCATTAACATCACCAAAAGACAACTGTATTGTTCTCCTCACTTAGGAAATTTTAAGGGTTTAGGAGCTCTGCCAAAAATAAGGATGAAGGCAAAATATTTATTTTTATCATAAATCATATCACAGCTGGAAAAAAAGAATATACTCTTAATAATCTATATGTCAAAGAGGAATAAAAATAAAAATTAACAAAGATTTTGAATTTAGATGTAAATAACTACATTATATTAAGTTACATAGTATTCAACTAAAGCAGTGTTTTGAGGAAAACGTAGTCTTATATGCTTATGTTAAAAAAAAAAAAGAGGAAAAGACTGAAGATGCATTGATTTAACTTTCCATGTCAAAAAACTAGGAAAAGAGCATCACTTTAGAGCTAAGGTAATTAGAGAGAAAGTTATAATAAAATTAGGAGAAAAATTCAATGAAATTAAAACAGATGCACAATGGAGAAAATCAGCAAAGGTAAAATTTGATTCATAGAATTAAAATATTATGAAATCTTCATTTGACTCATGAAGAAAATAAAGAGAGAAAATACAGGTTACCAAGAACAGAAATGAAAAGGGGATATTATAAAAGAGCATATATAATGAAAACTTAGGAATTATTTTGCCAATAGACTTGATGTTTTGGATAAATAAACAAATTTATTGAAAAATTTAATTACCAAGCCGATATTAGAACTAAATATGAAAAAAGATTGAATTGGTGTTCAAAGAATTGGCCAGTCCCAGATAACTTTTTCAGTCAAATATTACATAAACATAAGAAACATATGTCATTAATTTTGGAAGAACTTTAGGGGAAAAAAAGAATGACTCAAAACTCTCTTTATGAGTCTTGGGGTATCTTAATTCTCAAACGTGATTGGGCAAAATTTGCAAAGTGATTTATTTTATGAGAGTTGATCTAATATATTTTTTAAGATTTTATTTATTTATTTGAGAGAAAGCGAGGAAAAGAGAGAGAGAGAGATAGTTTAAGTGTGGGGCGGGAGCAGAGGGAGAAGGAGAAGCAGACACCCCACTGAGCAAGGAGCCCAATGCAGGGCTCAATCCTGGGAGCCTGGGATCATGACCTGAGCTGAAGGCAGACACTTAACTGACAGAGCCACCCAGATGCTTAGATCTAGTATTCTTAAAATGTTTATATAGCAAGTAAGTTTCAGTATTTTTTGTAAACAAGAATGTACCATCATGATCAAATTGTTTAAGTTTTAGATATTTTTGATTCAAAATAACAATTTCTATAATTCACATTAACAGAGTAACTGAGAAAAATATATTTCAATAGATGCAAAAAATTATTTCATCAATGTCAATATCTATTTGTAAAATATCTTCACTTACAAGAACTAGAGGGGGGTTTCTAAATATAAAATTATAAAATTATATAAAGATATAATCAATTTTCTCTAGAAAAAAATTACCAAAAAAATACCTACAGGAAACATCATATATTATGGAATTATATAAGACTTTCTAAGGACATCGGTGAGAAAGCAGAAATGGCAGCTCCTTGCCATTTCTGAACATGTTCCTGGATGTGCTAGACAGAATAATATGAGAATACAAGTAAAATGATAAAAGGATGTGAATGGAAGAAGTCATACCTAGAGAATACAAATTATTAGAATTATTAAGTTAATAAGGGGGGTCACTAATTATAAGGTCAGTTTCCATCCTCAATTTCTAGCTATCATCAACAAAGCATAAAGAAATGAAATAAAAAAAATAGTTTTATTTATATCACCATCAAACATAACATTTTGCAATATATACATATATCAAATCACTATGTTATACACCTTAAACTAATGTTATATATGTCAATGATATCTTAAAAAAAAAAAAAGGAAAGAAACCAATTGAGACTTTGCCAACAGTATAAGCTGGAGGAAAAGATTTGGGTTTAAAAGGACCTCAGTTACAGAAATATATGTAATGTAGACCTACATCCTATCCCCCAAATTGCTAAGAAATCAGCAGCCCAGAAAATACTTTTGGTAAGTGGAGAGAATTCACATTCTCACAGTGCTTGAATTCCTGGGCTCTGCTGAAGTTGAATGCAAAGGTAAACAAAAATGTTTTAAAACCAGAGCCCATCCAAATAATAATAAAAAAACAAAACAAAAACAAAAACAGAGCCCATCCACCTCTAACTCAAACATCAACAAGATCAATTGATAAATTCAGTCCTTTGCAGGAGATTAGTAGTTGAGCTAACTACATGTGAACTCAATCTAATTAAAGCTGCAGCCCAGCACCCACTCAACTCATTTTGTGAAAAAATCTGAATTAAAAAAAACAGTTTGCATCTATTGAGATGATCATAAGATTTCATCCTTTATTTTGTTAATATGATACATCATATTTAAAGACATCACATACACACACAAAAAAGCAAACTACAGGCCAATATCTCTGATGAACATAGATGGAAGAATTCTCAACAAGATACCACCAAATTAAATTCAATAGAACATTAAAAGGCATTGTCATGATCAAGTGGAATTATCCTAGAATGCAAGGATGATTCAACATATGCAAATAACAAACCTGATAAAATTCAACATCCATTCATGATAAAAGCTCTCAACAAAGTGGGTTTAAAAAGAAACGTAACTCAACAATATGGCAAGCCCACAGCTAATATCCTAATCAGTGGGGAAAAGCTGAAAGCTCTTAATCATCAGGAATAAGACAAGAATGCCCACCCTCACCACTTCTATTCAACATAATACTGGAAATACTAGTCAGGGCAATTTAGCAAGAAAAAGAAATAAAGGCATTCAAACAAAAAAAAAGGACAAGTAAAATGGACTCTATTTGCATATGTCATAATATTATCTGTAGAAAATGTTAAGAACTTTATAAAAAAACTATTAAAACTAATAAACTCAGTAAAATTACAGGACACAAAATCAACATGCAAAAATAGTTTTTCTTCAATGAAAGAATAACTATATGAAAAAAAATTTTAAATAAGCCCACATAAAATAGCTTTACTTAGAAATAAATTTAACCAAGAAGGTGAAAGACCTGTATATGGAAAACTATAAAATATCAATGAAAGAAATGGAAGAAGACACAAATTTTTAAATTGAAAGTTATTTTGTACTCATGGATTAGAAGAATTAATATTGCTAAAATGAACATACTATCCAAATCAATCCACAGAGTCAAGGCAACATCTATCAAAATTTGAATGACAGTTTTCACAGAAACAAGCACTCCTAAAATTTACATAGAACCACAAGACTCCAAATATCCAAAGCAATCTTGAAAAAGAAGAACAAAGCTGGAGGCATCACAGTTTCTGATTTCAAATCATATTACAAAACTATAGTAATAAAAACATTATGGTATTATAAAAACATACATAGATCAATGGGACAAAGTAACACAGAAGTAAATCCATAGGTAAATGGTCAATTAATCTATGACAAATATTCAAGATACAATGGAGAAAGGATAATCTCATCAATGAATGATGTTGGCAAAACTGGGACAGTCACATGCAAAACAATAAAACTGGACAACTATTTTATGCCATACACTAAAATAAATTCAAAATGGATCAAGACTGGAATGTAAGACCTGTAACCATAAAGTTTTTAGAAAGGAACATAAGGGTAGCTCCTTGACATTGATCTTGGCAGTGATTTTTTTTTCTTTTTGACAACAAAAGCTAAGGCAAAAAAAGCAAATTAAATAAATGGAATAAAATTTACTAAAAAGCTTCTCTACAGCAAAGGAAACCAATAAAATAAAAAAAAGCAACCTACCAAATGAAAGAATATATTTGCAAATCATGTATTTGATAAAGAATAAATATCCAAAATATATAAAGAACTCTAACAATTACAAAAAACAACAATCATATTTAAAATTAAGTAGAGTGAGTATTTTTCCAAATAAAACATAGAGATGGCCAACAGATACATGAAAATGTGCTCACTATAATTAATCATCAGGGAAATGCAAATAAAAGCCACAGTGAGTATCAACTTACATCTGTTAGAATGACTATTATCAGGAAGAAAAGAAATAAGTGTTGGCAAGAATGTGTATGAAAGGGAACCCTTGTGACTGTTGGTGGGAATGTAAATTGATGCAGTCACCTGAGAAAACAGCATAAAAGTTCTTCAAAAAATTAATATAGAACTACTATTGCATCTAGCAATTCCACTTCTGAGTACAGGCATGACTTGTTTTAGTGCACATTGCTTTATTGCACTTTGTAGATATTGTGTGTTTTACAAATTCAAAGTTCGTGACAAAACTGAGTCAAGCAACAATGTGGGCACCATTTTTCCAACAGAATATGTTCACTTCATGTCTCTGTGTCACATTTGTGGTAACTTTCACAATATTTCAAAGTATTTCAATACTAAAATATTCAAAGAGCTGTAATCTCATGATAAAACATTAAGAGATGAGGAGTTGCTTCTTATGGATGAGCAAAGAAATTGGTTTATTAAGACAGAATCTACTTCTGGTGAATAACAACAAAGGACTTAGAATATTACACAAACATGGTTGCCAAAGCAGTCTTAGGGTTTGAGAGGATTGAGTCCAATTTTGAAAGAAGCTCTATTGTGGGTAAAGTGCTTTAAGCAGCATTGCATGTTACAGAGAAATGGTTTGTAAAAGGAAGAGTAAACTGATGTGGTAAACTTCATTTCTGTCTTATTTTAGGAAATTGCCACCCCAACCCAGCCTTCAGCAACCACCACCCTGATCAGTCAGCAGCCATGAGCACTGAGGCAAAACCCTCCACCAACAAAAAGATTGCAACTTACAGAAAGTTCATATGATGCTTAGTGTTCTTTAGCAATATAGCATTTTTAAACTAAAATATATACATTATTTTTTTAGACATGATGTTACTGCACACTTTAAATAGGTTATAGGATATTGTAAACATATGTACCAGGAAACCAAAAAATTCATTTGACTTAATTTATCGTTATATTTGCTTTATTATGATGGTTTGAAACTGAACCCAGAATATCTCTGAGGCACACTTACATTTATCTAAAGGAAACAAAAACACTATGTCAAAGAGATATCTGAATTGCCATATTCATTGCAGCATTACTTACAATAAGTTAAACATATAAACAACCTAAGTGTCCATCAGTGGATGGGTGGATAAAGAAGAGGTGGTGGATGTAGATATAGATATAGATATAGATATATACCTAAATGGTCTGATGACTAATATTTCCCAGATCCTCAAAGAAACCCAAAGACATCAGAAAATGAAGGGACAAGAAATTAATCGTAGAAATTAGAGCTCAATTATTTTTTTAGGAAAAATAAAATAAAACCACTGCATGATTTGTTCAACTTCCTCCATATTGATTTTTTCCTCCATAATCAGAGCTATTAAAATATAGGTAATTATTCTTACTGTTGCCATAAGCAAACATTTTTATCTCCTCCTCAACATAAAACTCCTCCAATATATTCCTTAACTAGTCAAAAGGACTTCTTGTATTTATCATATAAAAATGTGTCCTGCATATGGACAGGTGGTCATTTTAAGCACTTATGTAACTCCTTCAGTAATTCACATTTATTAAGAGCTAAGCATAGTTATTTATCAGGAGTGTTCCAAGATACTAGATTTTATCTCTCTGTAGTGAGGTTTTACTCTGGCCCAAAGTTCGTAGATCAAAATATGTGATACATGATTTCTGTAACTGTCCCCACCAAAATGAAACACCCTAAATTATAAAGACTCAAAAAACACATATAAAATCAACAGCTAAAATAGTCTTTGGGTGCCTGGGTGACTCAGGTGGTTGAGCATCCACCTCTTGGTTTTGGCTAAGGTCATGATCTCAGGATCGTGCCTCACATTTGCTCCATGCTCAGCACTGAGTGTGCTTGGGATTCTCTTCTTCTCTCTCCGCTTTCATCCCTTCCCTTGCTTGCACACTCTCTTTCTCTAAAATAAATAAAATCTTTAAAAAAAATCTTAAATAAATGAATGTTTCTCAACTATTTATTGGTCACCAAAACAAAAAAATAACTAATATTTCTCTTATACTTGGCTAAATGCTTGCAAACAAGATGAAATAAACAATTAGTTATGAAAAGAAAATGATGTAATTAAATAAAGTTAGTCAAATTAACCCTTAGTCTTACCCATCTGATTAAGGCTAGAGTGCATAGAAAATTGGATAGAGCCAATTTTTTTGCACAATACATATTGATATTCTCATGCATGTATCCCTCTTACCCATTCTAATATTGAGGTAATTTAATGTTCCCATAGAACCATTAAATTAAGCTGAAGAGATGAAAACTTTCATGGTCCAATTTTGTCCTTTGTGAATGGGTTTTGACCAAAGCTATGGAAAAAATGAGAAAGTCCAAGTAGGGAAAAGGAACAGGTCTATACTTACTGAGATGGAAGTGTAAAGGAAAGACACTGTCAGATCATACTGGCAAACAATACCAGAGAAAATCTCTCCTTGTCCTAAAGCTGAACTCTCAAAGATAATAGCTAAACTTGTTTCTGTGATTTATCCCAACCAAACTGCTAAATATAGACTTCCCATATTAGCATTTTTAACTGCTAGCTAGTCCATTTACTGATTAAATTTATCCCACACTAACCTTTTTGTTCATCTCTCTTTTCAACTGAATTTTTTGTTTTTTCTTGCTAACATTTCAACAGTTCTCCCTTAGCGGTGAAGCATATTTGTGTGTGGATACTTAAAGTCTCTGAGATATTTGATATTAAAAAGAGATGTAGAGACAATTATTGATGTCTGTTTTCTTTAGAGAAGTTTTGATACTAGGGGCAAACTTTCTTTCTAAACCTTCAAGTGTTCTATAATATGATTCATCGTTAAGGAAACAATCTGGAAACGGGAGAACAGTAGGAGTGAAAATTCTGAAACTGAAGTGCTTAAATAAAGGTGTAAAATGAGGTTAAGAAAGCTAGTTGGATTTATTGTATTGAAAAGAAATTAGAAGTAAAGCTTGGATGGGGGTGGTGAAGTCACAGTTGGGAGGGACTTTAGCCAGTTGCCATGGTGTATGAAACTGAGAAAATCTTGTTGCTAGGCAGCTAAATCTTGATCTTAATCAAATGAGAGGTACAGGGTAATATATTTATATTTCCCTTTGCCATGTGAGATCTCCAATAAGAATTTTTGTACATAACATTGGTGATATAAACCGTAAGTGTAAGAGCTATAGTTAGAAAGGATCATGAGGGGCGCCTGGGTGGCTCAGTGGGTTAAAGCCTCTGCCTTCGGCTCAGGTCATGATCTCAGGGTCCTGGGATCGAGGCCCGCATTGGGCTCCCTGCTCAGTGGGGAGCCTGCTTCCTCCTCTCTCTCTCTCTGCCTACTTGTGATCTGCTCTCTCTCTCTCTCTGTCAAATAAATAAATTAAAAAATATAAAAAATAAAAAAATAAAAAAAAGAAAGGATCATGAAAACCACACTAATTTTTTCTGTTAGTAAGTCATTTAAGAAGTTTAGCTATAAAGGAGAGAAGCATCCACTATTTGTGCATGCATGAATATATGCACAAACACAAGCTCACATACACATACACACATACAATAGGATTCTTTCTTGCCGAGTGTTCATATCTTGTTTAGGACTCATGCCCTTTAATATGTCCTATTTGGTTGTATTTTATTTTGTTGAGATCCACAGAAATGTGTTTTAGGAAGTTGTTACAGTTTAGAAAACAGTGATTTAGGCTATGAATGAGAGTAAGAGGGAGGTGGTAATTAGGGTACAGATATTGATGAATTTGAAGAAACTGGGAAGGAAAAGGCATTTATACAAGTTGCATAGGGAGTCTGGCAGTGCAATCTGAAGGCACTATACTACTAGTGGAAATATTACACTTATTAGTGAAAATATACTATCAGAAAGCTTGACTTCTGGAGTCATCAAATACAATAATTAATGAGGACGAAGATTCTGGCTCAAAGTTTCTTTGACATCTATTCTCCTCTTATTATCTGATCCCAAACTGAAGTGTAAGGAGTAAATTCTGACAGTTTTATATAGGTTAAGTTTCTTTACAAAAGAACAATATTATTCATTAATGATCCTTTTCCATCACAATGATATTCAGGACTCCTTAGCAAGTATGGAACAAATGTATATCATAAAAACATAAAGAGCAAATTAGGATTTTACCTACAATTTAGAGATGTGTATCCACAGAAGCTTCATATTGTAATCTTGAGTTATTTTCTATGTGTTCTTGGAATTTTGTGTCATGCCTACCCTTTAGTACCTGGACAGTACTTATGTAAACTAGGTGTTCTTTTCACCTTCATGATGAGGATAATGTTTAGTTTGAAACAACTCCTTTCTTCCTATCTGCAACCTGATAGCAAAGTTTAATATAAATATTTAATCCTGTAGTAAATAAGGGTAATGAGAAATTCTTGGTTTAAACAGTTAAACGACCATGATTGAAAGTCAACACTAACAACTTGTGAAAACAAGAATAATGTAGAATTTCAGTGAAGTGGTCTGTGCATTAATGAAGAAATTCAGGAAGTTAAGAAACTTGTGGACAACAAAAGACAAAATGCTAACTTATAAGAATGTTGAAATAAACATCCATTCATAATGTCAACCTTTTGACTGGGGTGTCAGGGTATCTCATTCGATTCTGATTGTGTTTCTTTATTTTAAGCATCTTCCTAAACAGAATATGACATTTTCCACATCAGTGATAGCAGTTTGTTGTAATAGTGAAGGAATCAGTTCATTTGAGACTGAGGAGAAAGACAAATCATGGTTGGGTTAATCAAATTCAGAACGAGGCGACATGAGGATGGAAGGATGCTCTCCTTAATATGCATTGCCCATATTCCCCATCCCCTCCCCACTAACCCTTCCAGCAACCCTCAGGAAGCAGGTTGTTTCCTATGATTAAGAATCTCTTATGGTTTGTCTCCCTCTCTGATTTCATCTTGTTTTATTCTTCCCTCCCTTCCTTTGTGCTCCTCTCTTTTGTTTCTTAAATTCCATACAAGTGAGATCATATGATACTTGTCTTTCTCATAATGCCTTGCAGTTCCATCCATGTCATTGCAAATGGCAAGATTTTGGTTTTTTAGATGGCTAAGTAATATTCCACATATATCCAAGATACATATACCACATCTTTATCCATTCATCTGTTGATGGACGTCTGGGCTCTTTCCATAGTTTGGCTAGTGTGGACATTGTTGCTATAAACATTGGATTACACGGGCCCCTTTGGATCACTACATTTGTATGTTTGGGGTAACTACCCAGCAGTGCAATTGCTGGGTAATAGGGTAGCTTTATTCAATTTTTTGAGAAACCTCCATACTGTTTTCCAGAGTGTCTGCACCAGCTTGCATTCCCACCAACAGCTTAAAAAGGTTCCCCTTTCTCCACATCCTCACCAACATCTTTCGTTTCCTGACTCGTTAATTTTAGCCATTCTGACAGGTGTGAGGTGGTATCTTATTGTGGTTTTGATTTGAATTTCTCTGATGCCAAGTAATGCTGAGCATTATTTTATGTGTCTGTTGGCCATTTGGATGTCTTCTTTGGAGAAGTGTCTGTTCATGTCTTCTGTCCTTCTCTTGACTGGGCTATTTGTTTTTTGGGTATTGAGTTTGAGAAGTTCTTTATAGATTTTGGATACTAGCCTTTATCTGACAAGACATTTGCAAATATCTTCTCCCATTCTATCAGTTGTCTTTTGGTTTTGTCGACTATTTCCTTTGCTGTGCAAAAGGATTTTTTCTTGATGAAGTCCCAATAGTTCATTTTTGCCATTGCTTCTCTTGCCCATGGAGATGTGTCTAGCAAGAAGTTGCTCCCGCCAAAGTCACAGAGTTTGCTGCCTGAGTTCTCCTTCAGAATTTTGATAGATTATTGTCTCACATTGAGGTTTTTCATTCACTTTGAGTTTATCTTTTGTATATGGCCTA
Organism: Ailurus styani; assembly: GCA_002007465.1. Lineage (NCBI taxonomy): Eukaryota > Metazoa > Chordata > Mammalia > Carnivora > Ailuridae > Ailurus > Ailurus styani. The sequence continues at coordinate 2,933,421 of LNAC01000258.1, forward strand.
AGAAAATGGTCCAGTTTCATTCTTCTGCATATGGCTGTCCAATTTTCCCAACATCATTTGTTGAAGAGACTGTCACTTTTCCATTGGATATCCTTTCATGCTTTGTGGAAGATTATTTGACCATAGAGTTAAGAGTCCATTTCTGGGTTCCCTATTCTCTCCCATTGAACTATGCTTCCTTTTTTGTGCCAGTACAACATTGTCTTGATGATTACAACTTTGTAATAGAACTTGAAACCCAGAATTGTGAGGCCACCAGCTTTGGTTTTCTTTTTCAACATTCTTTTGGCTTTTTGGGGTCTTTTCTGGTTCCATACAAATTTTAGGATTATTTGTTCCAGCTCTGTGAAAAAAGTTGATAGTATTTTGATAGGGATTGCATTGAATGTATAGATTGCTCTAGGAACTATAGATATTTTAGCAATATTTATTCTTCCAATCTGTGAGCATGGAGTGTTTTCTATTTATGTCTTCCTCAATTTCTTTCATGAGTATTCTATAGTTTTCAGAGTACAGATTCTTTGACTCTTTGGTTAAGGTTATTCCTAGGTATCTTATGGTTTTGGGTGCAATTGTAAATGGGCTTTACTCCTTAATTTCTTTCTTCTGTCTCGGTGTTACTGTATAGAAATTCAACTAACTTCTGTGCATTGATTTATATCCTGACACTTTACTGAATTCCTACATGAGTTCTAACAGTTTTGGAGTGGAGTCTTTTGAGTTTTCCACATAAAGTATCATGTCATCTGCAAAGAGGGAGGGTTTGACTTTTTCTTTGCCCATTCAGATGCTTTTTATTAATTTTTGTGTGGTTGTCTGATTGCTGAGGCTAGGGCTTCTAGTACTATTTTGAACAGCAGTAATGATAGTGGATATCCTTGCCAAGTTCCTGACCTTAGAGGAAAAGCTCAGTTTTTCCCCATGGATAATGATATTCACTGTGGGCTTTTCATAAATGGTTTTTATGATATTGAGGAATATTCCCTCTATCCCTGTACTCTGAAAAGTTTTAACCAGGAACAGATGTATTTTGTCAAATGCTTTTTCTGCATCTATTGAGAGTATCATATAGTTCTTGTCCTTCCTTTTTTTTTTTAATATTTTACTTATTCATGAGAGTCAGGGAGAGAGAGACAGCGAGGTAGAGGGAGAACCAGGATCCCCAAGGAGGGAGCAGGGAGCCTGATGTGGGACTCAATCTCAGGACACTGGGATCATGACCCAATCTAAAGGCAGACCCTTAACCATCTGAGCCACTCAGGTGCCCTTTCTTTTATTACTGCAGTACATCACATTCATTGATTTGCAAATGTTGAACCACCCTTACAACACAGGAATAAATCTCACTTGGTCATGGTGAATAATACTTTTAATGTACTGTTGGATCCCATTGGCTAGTATCTTGGTGAGAATTTTTGCATCCATGTTCATCAGGGATATTAGTCTGTAATTCTCCTTTTTGGTGGGGTCTTTGTGTGATTTTTGGGATCAAGGTAATGTTGGACTCACAGAATGAGTTTGGAAGTTTTCCTTCCCTTTCCATTTTTTAAAACAGCTTCAGAAAAATATGTATTAATTCTTCTTTAAATGTTTGGTATAATTCTGCTGGAAAGCCATCCGGCCCTGGATTCTTGTTTGTTGGGAAATGTTTGACTACTGCTTCAATTTCCTTGCTGGTTATTGATCTGTTCATTTTTTCTGTTTCTTCAGTTTCGGTTTTGGTATTTTATATGTCTCTAGGAATGCATCCATTTCTTCCAGATTGCCTAATTTGTTACCATACAGTTTCTCATATGTTCTTATAATTGCTTGTATTTCTTCAGTGTTGGTTATGATCTCTCCTCTTTCATTCATGATTTTATTTGGGTCTTTTTTCTTTTTAATAGTTCTGCCAAGGGTTTATCAATCTTATTAATTCTTTCAAAGAACCAGCTGTGAGTTTTGTTGATCAATTCTACTATTCTTCTGGTTTCTATTTCATTGATTTCTGCTCTAGTCTTATTAATTCTCTTCTCAATTTAGGCTTTATTTGCTCTTCTTTCTTTAGCTCCTTTAGATGTAAGTTTAAGTTTTATATTTATGACCTTTCTTATTTCTTGAAAAAGGCTTGTTTTGCTATATACCTCCCTTTTAGGACTGGCTTTGCTGCGTCCCAAGGATTTTGAACAGTTGTGTTTTCATTTTCATTTCTTTCCATAAATTTAAAAAATTTCTTCTTTAATTTCCTGGTTGATGCATTCATTCTTTAGTAGGATGGTCTTTAGCTTCCATGTATTTGAGTTCTTTCCAAATTTCCTCTTGTGATTGAGTTCAGGTTTCAAAACATTGTGGTCTGAAAATACTCACGGAAGGTCCTCATACTTTTGGTACCAGTTGAGACCTGAATTGTGACCCAGGATGTGATTTATTCTGGAGAATGGTTCATGTGCACCCCAGGAGAATGTGTATTCTGTTGCTTTGGGATAGAATGTTCTGAATATATCTGTGAAGTCCATCTGGTCCAGTGTGTCATTTAAAGCCCTTGTTTCCTTGTTGATCTTCTACTTAGAGGATCTTAGATGATCCATTGCTGTGAGTGGGGATGTTAAAGTCTCCTACTATTATTGTATGATTATTGATGTGTTTCTTTAATTTTGTTTTAATTGGTTTATGTAATTGGCTACTCTCATGTTAGGGGCATTAATATTTACAATTGTTAAGTCTTCTTTTTGGATAGATCCTTACATTATGATATAGTGCCTTCCTCATCTCTTATTACAACCCTTGATTTAAAATCTAATTTGTCTGATATGAGAATTGCTACCCTAGGTTTTGTGGATTTTTTTAATGTCTATTAGCATGATAAATGGTTTTCGGCCCCCTCACTTTGAATCTGGAGGTGTCTTTGAGCCTAAAATGAGTCTCTTTCAGGCAGCATATGGATGGGTCTTGCTCTTTTTTAGCCAATCTGATACACTGTGTCTTTGGATTGGAGCATTCAGCCCATGTTCATTCTGAGTAACTATTGAAAGATATGAATTTAGTGCCATAGTATTACTTGTAAAGTCAGTGCTGCTGTATATTGTCTCTATCCCTTTCTGGTCTATGTTACTTTGGGGCTCTCTTTTCACTTAAAGGATCCCCTTTAATATTTCTCACAAGACTAGTTTGTGATCACAAATTCTTTTAGTTTCTGTTTGTCCTGGAAGCTTTTTATCTCTCTTTCTACTTTGAATGACAGCCTTGCTGGATAAAATATTTTTGGCTGCATAGTTTTCTCATATAGCACCCTGAATACACCATTCTAGTCCTTTTTGGCCTGTCAGGTCTCTGTGGATAGGTCTTTTGCCAGTCTAATATTTCTACCCTTGTAGATTATGGATCTCTTGTCCCAAGCTGCTCTCAGGATTTTCTCTTTGTCTCTGAGATTTGCAAGCTTCACTATTATATGTCAAGATGTTGACCTGTTTTTATTGATTTTAAGGGGGGTTCTCTGTGCATCCTGGATTTGAACGTTTGCTTCCATTCCCAGATGAGGGACGTTCTCAGCTATAATTTGCTCCAATATACCTTTTTCTCTCCCCTTACCTTTTCTTCTGGGATCCAAGTATTCTTGTATTGTTTGGCTTTGCAGTACCACTTATCTCTCTAATTCTCCCCCTGTGATCCAGTAGTTGTTTATCTCTTTTTCAGCTTCTTTATACTCTATTATTTTATTTTCTATACCACTAATTCTCTCTTCTGCCTCATTTATCCTAGAAGTTAGAGCCTCCATTTTTTATTGCATCTCATTAATAGCCCTTTTAATTTTGACTTGATTAGATCTTAGCTCTTTTATTTCTTCACAAAAGGAGATGCATATTTATAATCATTATTCTAAACTCTAGTTTCAGCATCTTACTTATATCCATACTGATTAGGGCCCTAGCTATCAGTACTGCCTCTTCTTTTTGAGGTGAGTTTTTCCATCTTGTCATTCCATCTGTAGAAGAATAAATGAACAAGAGAACAAAATACTAAAGTGGCAAAAACAACCCCAGAGAAATTATACACTAAGCAAATCAGGTGAGATCTGAAACCAAAATAAATAAATAAGCAAAAATTTTTTAAAAAGAGAGAGAGACTATAATCAGACAGGTGAACAGAACAGAGCAATACACTAGATCCTGTCTGTATTTTGCTCTATTTGTTAGAAAACGAGATCCAAATTGTAAAGGAAAAAAAAAACTTACAAATGTACAAAAATAAAATTAAATATAATGAAAGGATAGCATGTAACTGTAAAAATGAAAATTTAAAAAGTCTTAAAAATGAGTTGATAAAATAAATTGATTGAAAAGGAAAGAGAAAAAAATAAAAATGAAAGACAAGAGTTATGAGAAAAAAGCAAAAATGAATTCTATATAATTTTTTGCATAACACTGGAAATTACGGTTCTGAGTAAACTTGGTCTTAGCCAGATGTTCTTGCTGATCTTCTGGGTGAGGGTCCTATTGTTCTGATTCTCAAGTGTCTTCGCCCCAGGTATAACTGCATCACCTTTGCCAGGGTCCAGGCTCCGGATTGCTGTATGCAGCTTTTTTTCCCTGAAAGCTTTCCATTCTGCTTTAGAGGATGAAGATGAAAAATGGCAGCCTCCCAATCTCTAGCCCTGGCATCAAATGCTCATGCCCGCCACTCCTCAGTGCACCCTCAGGGAAAAGCAGTCCATCACTCCTGTTTCCCTGGTCTCTGTTCACACTTTGTGCTCACCCAGCCTGTGACCAAGTGTTTCTATCTCAGGCACACGACCCCATTTCAAGTCTTCAAATCCTAAAGACTCCTGTGGTATGCACCCATACTCTCCTCCAGGGTATGGAGGGAGGGGAGTCTCACTGCAGTTCTGCCAATTGCTGGACCCATGCTTGGTGAGCAGTTGCCTGACCATGCTACAGTTCATGGCTTATGGCAACACCAAGCTAAGAGCCCACTACTGGGCTTGCTGATTTCAGCCTTGCTGATTGCAGCCAACTCCAATGCCTGAAAACTATGCTGCTCTCAGGCACCCCTGTTCTTTCTATGACTGCAGGGATCCTGAGACCACACTGTCCTACCTAGGATTCCACCATTTCACCACCTGATCACCTTTCAGGCAGGGACGTCCCTCCTGAGAGCAGACTTCTAAAAGTTCTAATTTTATGCTCTTCTACTATATCACTTTCTGGTAGCTGGCTTATGTAGGTTCCCTCCCCCTGAAGTTTATCTTCCAATATATTGCCTTGGATTCACTTCTCCACACCTCTTACCTCCTGAAAGTGGCTGCTTTCCTATTTTTTCTATTTATAGAATTGCATCAATTCTTAGATCTCTGGTTGAGTTCACAGGTGTTCAGAATGATTTGGTAGTTATCTAATTGAATTCCAGGAGCCAGGCAAAACTAAGATCTTCTACTCTCTGCCTTTTAGGAAGTCAGAAGTCATAATTCCCTTGAAGGTAACAGAAAATGGCAGAGGCATGAAGCCTCCATGCTGGCATTCTTATAGTCTGTGTTTTGGGGGCTGGAGACATATTCTTCATATCAAAGTCAAGAATATTTTGCTGTCCAGACATCTCCCCACGTTCACTTACACAAACCAAGGTTCTCCTCTCAAGGTCTAGCCTTTGGTCCAAAATGAATGCTGCTATCATTGTTATGTGAAGAGGGACCTGAAATCCTTGATTGCCCTCAGCTCCTGTATTGGTGACTTTTGAGAAATATTATAGATAAATGATATTGCTTATGAAATCAAGCCCAAACCTCTGGTATGTAAGATTAACAGTGAGGAGACAAATTTTCAACCCCCAAAATGTGGCTTAACAGAAGAAGTAGAACAATAATTGAAGTTTTAAGAGAGTGATAATTCCCCTCTGAAACAGTTTTAGAAGGGATGCTAGAACCAGATGTATTTTGTTAAACTGACAGTGGTGGTAGACCACAATTGATTCCTTTATTCAGAAAGTAATATCTCAAGGTTCAAGAGGAAATCTGCATTGTAATCAGTATAGCAGGTTTTTATTTTGATTCACTGGCAACTGATGTGGTTTTATTGGGATTTGTGATCCTGAGTCAAGAAAACCCCATGTAAACAGATGACAAAGATCAGCTACTGAAGGATTTTTGCACTTAGAAGATAATCATCTTTAATTTTCTCCTCCATCCTGATGTTTCTTATCTTTTTGTAAATAAAAATGTTGACATTACTTTCAGTATCACTTATGTGCAGGGATATGTAAACATCAAGTTGATTGTGTATTCGAAAGTTTCAGAGGGGTCAATTTGAGAGAGTTTGCATTCATTGTGACTCATGAACTCAGTCATAATTTGGGTATGAAATATGATGAAAAATGTATACATATGAGTAAAAAGTGTGTATAATCTATCCAACAAAGTTAGAGACCATTAGATTCAGCAAATGCAGTTATGCTTATTTTTATAACACCATTAAATGAAAAGGATGTATGCACAACTTGTAAAATCCAGGGGACATCTTTCTATAGCACAGTGGGAATGGTGTGGTCGGAGGAAAGGAGCTCGAAGAGATCTGTCTAAGGAAAGATCCTCAGAGTACTGAGTTAAAGATATGTGTTCTTTCAAACTGCAATCTGAGTCCTGCTGATGGTGCTTTTGGGTTTTGTTGAAAGACTGCAAGTTCATGCCATCAGATGAAATTGTAGAGAAGACAAGGGATGTGATTTTCCAGAGTGGTGCAATGGGACATCTTATCAGTGTCCAGAAGATGTGTATGTGCAGGACAGGATCCCATGAATGGGTGTGGCTACTGTTATGAAAAGAGATTTAATAATCATGAGCAGTGTAGGGACATTTTTGGTGAAGGGATGAAAAGTGCAACTCAAATTTGCAACAAGGAAAGAAATGCCCAAAATTATTGTTTTATTCACTGTGGTATATATGGTTCTACATATGTAAAATGTATTATCTAAAACATCCTGTATAGAAGAGTTCAATATGAAAAAAAATTCACCATTTAAGAGAATATTCTACTGTTCATTAGACTCATTTCAATGCTGGGATACAGATTATCATTTTTGGGATGATCATACCTGATATTGATGAAGTGAAAGATGGCACCAAATGTGGTTCAAAATAGATCCACATCCATATGATGTAGGTTCATTTGTCTTTTTTAGAAAAGTGATTGTCAGGCCTATAACATGAGGGGGATCTAAAACAATAAATATCAATGGTGCTTCAATGTCAAGTGACCCTTTAAACTGACAACAAAGGTAATGGAGGTAGGGCTGACAGCTATCTTCCCCCCTCCCACCCCTGAAAAAGAAGGCAGACTTAACATGCTGCCATTTTGGTTGATTCTTTTCTTTATTTTTATGTTTATTTTCCTCTTTAAAAAGTGAACAAAATAAGCAGAGGAAGAAAAGCAAACAAGTTCAGATTTACTGTAAGAGAGAACAAATTTATGAGTTCAGAAAATAAACCCAATAAATCTTCCCACACCTTAAGTTTTAGTTTGGTGGCCATAAAAATGTTAGTGCACATGTCAGAGGTTATTGATACATATTCTTTCCATTTCTGGATTTCTTCATTTTTTTCCATGTATTTGAAATGATGTCTATCCTTATTCTAATACAGCTTCAGTTCTGCTCTCCTTTTTTGTGTTGTTATCGTCAAAAATATTACATTTCTATGTTATAAGTCCAAACATACAACTTTATAATTAATGTTTTATGCAAATGATTTCATATCAAAAAAGAAAGGAGAAAAATATGTAGTTAAACTATCTTTTATCATTATCTAAACAATTACCTTTAGTTGTATTCTTTGTTTTTTTTCACATGGAAATGAATTACTGTCTAGTGTTTTTAAATCTAAGACATAAATATTTATCTTGGATTTTCAGGGGGTATGTTTGCTGGATATAGGATTTTTATTTGATTTTTATTTTCTGTCAGCATGGTTAATATGTCATTCCACTGCCTTCTGAATTTTATTTTTTTTTCTGATGAGAAGTCTGCTGTCAAACTTGTGCTTTCCTTATATTTGATAAATCATTCTCTTGCTGCTTTCAAGATTTTCTCTATTATATTTGACTTTGGTAATTTTTAGTATGACATTTCTGCAGATGGATCTTTTGTGTTTATCTCACTTGGAGTTCACTGAATTTCTTATATGGGTAGATAAGTGTTTTTCATAAAATTTGGTGAGTTTTCAATCATTATTACTTTGAATATCTGTTTTCCCCACTTTCTTTTTCTCCTCTGCTTCTGAAGCTCTCATCATTGGTATGTTGGGGCATTTAATGGTGTCCTACATTTTTTAGTTGCATTATTTATTTTTCTTCATTTTTGATGATTTCTTTTGTTCATATTGTATACTCTATTTTTTTTTTAAAGATTTTATTTATTTATTTCACAGAGGGAAAGAGATCACAAGGAGGCAGAGAGGCAGGCAGAGAGAGAGGGGGAAGCAGGCTCCCTGCTGAGCAGAGAGCCCGATGCGGGCCTCGATCCCAGGACCCTGAGATCATGACCTGAGCCGAAGGCAGAGGCTTTAACCCACTGAGCCACCCAGGCGCCCTGTATACTCTATTGATATATATTCAAGTTCACTGAATTTTTTTTGCCAACTCAAATCTAGTGTTGCATTCTTTTAGGGATTTTTCACTGAGTTTATTGCCTTTTTAATTCTGGAATTTACATATGGCTCCTTTTGACAATACTTATCTTTTATCAATATTCTCTATTTGATGAGTTCTTATTACATTTTTATCTATTCCTAAAAGTCGTTGCTTTTAGTTCTTGGAACAGATTTATAATAACTCCTTTGAATTCTTTGCTAATTCTGGCATCTAAGTTAGCATGAGCCATTAAGTTAAAATAGTTTGTGCCTTTCTCTAGATGACTTTCTTCACTTAGCATTAAGCTCTGTAGATCCATCCATGTTGTTGCAAATGGCAAAATGCCATTCTTTTTTATTGCTGAGTAATATTCTATTGTATATATATGCCACATCTTCTTTATCCATTCATCTGTTGATGGACACTTAGGTTGCTTCTATATCTTAACTATTGTAAATAATGTTGTAATAAACATAGGGCTCCATATATCTTTTTGAACTAGTGTTTTTGTTTTCTTTGAACAAATACCCAGTAGTGAAATTACTGAATAATATGGTAATTCTCTTTTTAATTTTTTGGAGAAGTTTCCATACTGTTTTCACAGTGGTTGCACCAGTTTGCATTTCTACCATCAGAGCACAAGTGTTCCTTTTTCTCCACATCCTCACCAACACATGTTGTGTTGTGTGTTTGATTTAGTTATTCTGACTACTGTGAGGTGATATCTCATTTTGGTTTTGATCTGCATTTCCCTGATGATTAGTAATGTTGAACAACTTTTCATGTGTTTGTTGGCTATCTGTATGTCTTCTATGACTTTATTCATATGTGGAATTTAAGAAACAAAACAAATGAACAAAGAAAATAACCTACAAACTATAAAAACAGGCTCATAAATATAGAGAACAAACTGGTGGTTGCCAGAGGGGAGGTGGGAAGGGGATGGGTGAAATAAGTGAAGGGGACTAAGAGTATACTTATTGTAATGAGCACTGTACAGAATTGTTGAATCACTATATTGTATACCTAATACAAATAAAAAATTGTATGTTAATTATACTGGAATTAATAATAATAATAATGAATAAAATAGTTTGTACTTAAGTCCTTTGATTCAGATTTTCACTCTACTGTTGAATGTGTGTGTGTGTGTGTGTGTGTGAGAGAGAGAGAGAGAGATTTGAGAACTGCTTTCACACTTCAGAGAATTTGTGATTTTCTCCTATATTCATCTAGGGACTAGTACCTCTAAAGTTCTCTTCTTGGTTGCTCCTCAGATGGTGAAGCCATTGCCACACTCATTCATGGAAACATGTGGCTTGAGAAAACCTTAAGATCTACCACAAGTCATACTCTGATTGCTACTGAATAGGTGCAGCCTTGCATAAATGCACCATCCCCCCTAAAGATGAGTGTGATCTCAAGATGAATCTTGTTTATCATCTCTTTCTCTGGTTCTTTCTATTAAAGTTCTGGCTGGTCTGCCATTTTGCTTATAGCTATCCAGTTCACTGAACTTAATTTCTTGCTACAAAAATCTCCATTGTTTTGACAATGCCCATAGTCACAAATACTTTGTTCTAAATAAAGTCATTCTTTTCAAGAATAGCTATTCTCATGGCCAAATTTCCCCTGGGTAGTACATTTATGTTTTGATGTTTGGATGTTTGGGATAATGGCTTACTTCTTCTGAAGTGACTTTTCCTCTCTACAAGAGGGCCTGGTATACCCTGGTCTTCTTGACTCACAAGTCCTGGCATGAAATTTTGGCATGAGCAATCTGAGACAGGGAAAACCACATCTTCTGTGTCCTAGGTCTGCTTATAAGGAGCAGAATTCACAGCCTATGAATGGGAGTTGGGTGGTTGGACCAGACTATGGCCACCCAGAGTAGAGCATCATAATACATTTCACAATACATCATAAGTAGCTTGCACCTGTTTGAATGAAACCAGAGTTCCAGATTTGGAATTGAGAATCAAAGTAGGCACCATCATTTGGCCACACATGTTCAGAATAGAATTTACATAACAAATCCTGAGAGGGAAGGGTAGGAGATTGTAGCTCAAAGCCCACAGATTATTGCTGTTCTTCCAAAGATTTAGTATGTTTTATGGATAAATATTTCTCCAATTGTTATATTTCCCTAGATAAATTCCAGATAATTAAAAAAAAAACTTTCACTATATGCGTGGTTGGTGTGCTGGTGAGAGGGTACAGTGAGCTTCTGACACAACCAATCCAAACTTTCACTCCTATGTCAATTTGAAAAGGAAGAAAACAAAGGATTATACTACCAGATATCCTGAATTATGATAAAAGTGTGTCATAGTTTTTGGCAGTGTGGAAATGGCCAATGAAAGCAAATGGAGAGAGCAAATAGCCTTTTCAATAACTTGTTCTGAGTCAGTTTAATATCCATATGGAAATAATGCACTTTTTCACTGTTCACACTGTATATTCCAAATGAATTTCATATTAAATGCCAGTGGTATATTAAACTATTGGAGAAAAAAACATCAACTTTATAATCTTGGTAATGGCAAATATTATTCAAACAAAAAGAAAATCTGTAAATTTTAAAGAAAAACTTTATCAGACTTTGAAGTTAAGAGGTTCTTTTAACACAAACTTCCATTAAAACAATGAAAATACAAGCTATTAGGATATTTGGAGACTATAGTTGCAAAACATGTATTATAAAAGGTATATAACCATAATATATAGAACTACTTTGAACCAATGAGGTAAAAGATGACCCAATAGAATATTGGGCAAATAACTCAGACACTTCTTGATGTCCAATAAACATTGAAAAGGTGTTTAACTTTTATGTTAAGGAAATGGAAATTAAAACTTCAATTGATACCATATTACATACACCAATATGACTAAAATAATTTTTGAATGATCAACTGTTTAATAAGGACATGGACTAATTGGAACTCACATATATTGATGTTAGATATGTAAACATGCCTCCACTTAGAAAACTGATTTTGAAGTATTTACTAACCTTGATTGCACACACTCTGATTGAGCAATTCCAATCCAAGTTATAGGCCCAATAAAATGTCTTCATATTGTCTACAATGACATGGGGCACCTGGGTGGCTCAGTGGGTTAAGCCTCTGCCTTCAGCTCAGGTCATAATCTCAGGGTCCTGGGATGGAGCCCCACAGTGGGCTCTCTGCTTGGCAGGGAGCCTGCTTCCCCATCTCTCTCTGCCTGCCTCTCTGCCTACTTGTGTTCTCTCTCTCTCTGTGTCAAATAAATAAAAAAATAATAATATCTTAAAAAAAAAAAGAAATACTGATTGTGATGGTCAAAAAACTAGAACCTACCAAAAGTAGTACATCAGCAGTAGCCTGGATAAACAACTTGTGCTATACTTAAAAGCTGGGATAATTAATATATGGAATGAGAAAGAATGACGTAAAATATAAAGATATGGATGAATTTTACAAACAAAATGCTGAGTGAAATAACCAGCCACAAAAGAATGCATATTCCATTTCATAAGTTCCATTTATATGAGTCACAAAATAAGTGAAACTGTTCTATGCTCTTAGAAATCAGACAGGGCCTACTCTTCAAGAGAGGTAAAAAAGAGAGGGAACATAAAGGATGTCTTTGCTGTGCTACTAATTTTAGGATTCTGGAGCTCAATATTGTTTGGTTTTTTTTTTTTTTTTGAAAGATTTTCACTTTTTTATTTATTTGACAGAGAGAGACAGTGAGAGAGGGGACACCAGGAGGGGGATTGGGAGAGGGAGAAGCAGGCTTTCCCACAGAGCAGGGAGCCCGATGCGGGGCTTGATCACAGGACCCTGGGATCACGACCTGAGATGAAGGCAGAAGCTTATGGACTGAACCACTCAGGCCCCCCAAACCACCCAGGCGCCCCTCAATATTGTTTAAATAGGCATATTTCACCTGAAAATCCTTTGATCTATATATTTGTGACACGTTCATTTTTAGTGCATATTACATTTTAATCAAAATTAAAAACAATAATTCAGTGCACTCAAAGTCTTAAATTTTTTTTTTTAAGTTTTCAAACAGAATCTCATAAAACCTTGTCCTATTTGCTTCATGGCCAAGCTTGATGGCTCTAACCTCTTGCCTTTGTTTGGTTTAGTTACAAATAAAAGTCAAAACGTTACCCTTAATATGTGATTTCAGTACTAATTCATGTATTACATTAGGGTAGGCAGGAATTTGTGCCTGTTTTATTCCATTTTATACGTGCGTGTGTGTATAATATATATATATATATTATTTTAAATACTAAAATAAAAAAATTAAGAAACAAACAGAAGAACTAAAGAAAAATGGTAAAAATCAATTAGGAAAGTCCTTTTATGGAATGAAAGTGAATTTAATTTTAAACATATAATAGGAATTGTATTAGAGAGTTCAGAGGGTGGGACTTTTGAATATTAAAAACAAAAGCCTCTTTTAGTTAGCAGGATTCATTAATTAATTATGACTGATATTTTGAAATAAAACAAAGATTGACTTGGGAAAGGAGCTTTTTATAAAATAAAAATTTTCTGTTAAAATCAGTTTTGTTTTGTTTAAATAGGGGAATTAATCATTGCATATTACTGTAGCAATTAATAAATCCTATTTGTTCTAAATTCAATAATTTTACAGAAGGCATTATTTTTACTATCAATCAGTATGATTAAATTCAAATACTTATTAATGTAGCTATATAATGGGAATTTCATCAGGAAAATTAGACAGTAGAAGAAGATATAGTATAACTGACCCTTGGACAACATGGGTTTGAACTACATGGGTTCACTTACACAAAGATTTTTTTGATAAATATAGTAGTTACGATTTTCTCTTTCTTAAGATTTCCTTTTTTTAAGATTTTAATTAATTGACAGAAAGAGAGAGAACACACAAGCAGGGGGAGAGGAAGAAGCAGGCTCCCTGCTAGGGGGGTACCCAACGTTGGACTCGGTCCCAGAACCCCTGGCATCATGAACTGAGACAAAGGCAGACACTTTACAAATTGAGCCACCCAAGTTCCCCTAAGGTTTTCTTAATAACATTTTCTTTTCTTTAGCTTACTTTACTATGATAATACAGCGTAGAGTACATATAACATATAAAATATGTGCTAATTGACTAATTATGTTATGGGTAAGACTTCCAGTCAACAGTAGGCTATTAGTAGTTAAATTTTTGGAGAAACAGAAGTTGCATGTGTATTTTCTACTGCACAAGAGGTTAGTGTCCCTAACTCCCATGTTGTTCAAAGGTCAACTGTACTTAGAATAATTATAATAATTATATCAAATCCATGACCACCAAGCAAAATGTGAAACAAAAATTTGATAGTCTCACTATTTGACTTCTGACTATGCCTACCTCAGATCATAGCTGCCTAAATATCAATCTAAGCTTTTTCATTGGTTTGTTATACTAATAACGATGAAAGAAGAATAATTGTGAATCTTTATTTTGCTTTTTGCCATAAAGACTCAGCGTCTGTAAAAAAAGATGCATGTTTTTCCTTTAAAAATGTAACATTGGTGTAAGATTTAATTACTTCATTAATAAATTTTAATTATTCTTACAAGAATTAATCTCATGACTTTTATTATTTCTCTTTAATCCTAAAGTTCAATACCAACTATAATAGTTATGATTTCAAAGAAGCATACAATAGAGAGTATGAATTTTGTAAAACTATTGTAATCTAGTTTAAAATAATCATACAAGGAGATTTTTTTAAAAACTACAAAAATCATACAAGGAGGGTATATAAAGGAGAGATTAAAAGCCAATGTCATTTTTGAACATGCATGGCATTAAGTGGTAACTCAAAAGTTATCAGTTATTTCCCCCTGAGGTAGTCATGAGAATAAAAATTACACATAAAACTGTGGTCTGACTCCCTACTTCTATGCTAGAGTTTTCAGGTAAACTTTGTTTTTATTTCTTGTTTCTTTATTTAAATAAATTATTCAAAAATAATTTCAGATACAAAAGATATTGCAAAGATAGTTCAGAGTTCCTGGAAACCAAATCTTATGCGGAGTTTATCCTATTGTTAACCATTTACATTACTTTGGTACATTCGTTAAAACTAATTAAAAATACTGATACAATATTATTTATTAAAGTTTATATTTTAAAAAAATCATTTTACCTGTTTTTTTCTGTTCCAGCTTTTTATAAGAGAAATCACCTTCCATTTTGTGTCATATCTTCTTAGACTCCCCTTGACTGTGACTCTCTCAGACTTCCCTTATTTTTTATGACCTTGATATTTTTAAGGTGTATTGTTCTGGTGTCTTAGAGAAAGTCCCTCAGGGGTAAAGGGGCAAGATGGTGGAAGAGTGAGGGACTCCGTTTCAACTGGGTCCCTGAATTTAGCTAGATATCTACCAAATCATTCTGAACACCCACAAAATCAGCCTGAGATGTAAGAATATACAGCTGGATCTTGACAAGCAGAAAATCAGCAGTCACAAGTATGAACGAGGGAGTTGTGAATCTGCAGGAGATATTGGAAGATCAATAGAAGGCGGAGAGAGCCGCCATAATTCGGACCCTGGAAAGTGATAAAACACCCGAGCGCAAAAGCATCCTGTGTGGGGGATCAGTGACAACTTGCAAAGGGTAGTGGCTGGATGGGAATGGCCTGATAACAGGATCCAGGAACTGAGGGGTTGTGCAGCCCTGGGGCTGGCCTCAGCTGCCCTTGGGACACAGGACAGCTCACAGTTTTAGAAGCACAAAGGGCAGAGACAAGCGGGGGCCTGCATGAACTGCTGAGAGGGTTGCTGGGGGCATGCACCCCGCATAGGAGGTGGCAGTTTTCATCAGCACTTGCAAAAAGGGAGACTGTGTATTCTGGAAGGCTCAGAGAAGAGCAGACTGTGACTTCTCTGCCCCGGGGCAGAGGTCTGGATGTGGACATTTTCCTTTGTTCTGATCCTCTGAATAGAAAAGAAAAGCTGCCAGAGAACCAAAGCCCAAAACACTGGTTTCCACAGAGCCCAGCCCCCTGAGCAATGCCCCCCAAGCCGGGTTGCCTGAAAAACAAGCTGGCAGGCCCCTCCCCCAGAAGACAAGCTGGAAGAAAAAGAGGAAAACAATCCTAGGGTCCCCATAAAGCTGTAAAACCCCAGCAGGGGAAAATAGTATATTGAGCTCCAGGTTGTTGCATCATAGCTTGTGTATTTCTCAGAGACAACTTTTTTTTCCTTTCTATTCTTTTTCATGTTTCTTTCTTGTTTTTTCTTTTTACCTATTTCTCATTTCAACTAGATGTTTAATATAACATATCTCATAGTAGCCGTTTAACTTATACTTTTCCACACCTATATATCTATATATCTTATATATAGATATAAGCTTCAATGTAGTCCTTTTTTACCTATTCAATATTACCTTTATACATACACCAGTTTTATTTTCCCTGTAACTCTGGGAAGTACTGCCCTCTAACAAAGAGAACAAAATACACCCAGGAAGAAATGCAACCTACCTTGCCCACACTGAGAGATTATAGCCACTCCCCCCCCCAGCCCCCAGGCCCCCTTTTTAAATTTTTAATCTTTAATTTAAGAAAAAATTAATTTTATAAATTTTGTTCTTGGGTTTCATTTTGGTTGTATTTTTTTGGTGGTGTCTTCCGACCACTCTGAATTTTCCCGGGATGCATCCTGTCTGGATTGTGGCTGATACTTTGGACTCTGTACATCCCCTCAACCACTCCTCAACAGAATGACTAGGAGGAGGAACTCCCAACAAAGAAAAGAACCAGAGACAGTGGACTTTCCCACAGACCTAATGGATATGGATATAAGCAAGATGTCAGAAATAGGCTTCAGGGTAGCAATTATGAAGTCAATAGCTAGACTTGAGAAAATCATTAGCAGCAATATAGAATCTCTAAGGGCAGAAATGAGAGCTAATTAGCCAAACTTAAAAATGCTATGAATGAGATGCAGTCTACACTGGATATTCTAACAGGTAGGGTAAATTAGGCAAAAGAACAAATTAGTGATCTAGAAGATAAGTTGATTGATATCAGCTTAAAATCCATGAGAACAGACTTAGAGAAATTAATGATGCCAGGAAATGTTCCAATATCAGAATTATTGGGATCCCTGAGTGGGTGGGGGAGAGAGAGAGAGGACTAGAAGGTATATTTCAGCAAATCATAGCTGGGAACTTCCTTAATCTTCCTTAAGTTGGGGAATGAAACAAACATTCATGTCCTAGAAGCAGAGAGGATCCCTCCTAAGATCAAGGAAAACAGACCAATGTTCTGGCATGTAATAGTAAAACTTGCAAATCTTAAAACCAAAGAAGCCATCCTGACAGCAGCTAGAGGGAAGAGATTCCTTATGTACAGAGGGAGGAACATCAGAATAACGTCAGACCTGTCCACAGAGATCTGGCAAGCCAAAATGACAGGCAAGACATATTCAGGGGACTAAATGAGAAAAACATGCAGCCAAGAATACTTTATCCAGCAAGGCTGTCATTCAGAACAGATGGAGAGATAAAGAGCAACCAGGACTGGCAGAAACTGAAAGAATATGTGACCACCAAGCCAGCCTGGCAAGAAATACTAAGGGGTATTCTATAAAAGAAGAAAGACCACAAGAGTAATATAGACCAGAAATTTACAGAGACAATCTACAGAAACAGGGACTGTACAGACAATAAGATAGGAATAAATACATACCTTTCAGTAGTAACTCTCAACGTGAATGGCCTTAACTGCTCCCATGAAATGGCACACGGTTGCAGACTGGGTACAAAGACAGGACATCCATACGCTATCTACAAGAGACTCATTTTGAACTTCAAGACACATCCAGACTGAAAATGAAGGGATGGAGAACCATTTATCATGCCAACAGACCTCAAAAGAAAGCTGGGGTAGCAATTCTTATAACAGACAAATTTATACCAAAGACTGTAATAAGAGATCCAGAGAGAAGCTATATCATTCTTAAAGGGTCTATTCAACAAGAAAATCCAATAATTGTAAATATCTATGCCCCTACATGGGAGCAGCCAACTATATAAGCCAGCTCTTAACCTAAATAATCAGATCAACAATAATACATTAATAGTAAGAGATTTTAACATTCCATTCTCAACATTGGACAGATCATCTAGACAGAAGGTCAACAAAGAAACAAGAGCTTTGAATGACACATTGGACCAGATGGACTTTGTAGATATATACAGAACATTCCACACTAAAACAACAGAATACTCATTCTTCTCACATGCACATGGAAATTTCTCCAAAATAAACCACATACTGGGTCACAAATCTAGTCCCAGCTAATACCAAAAGATTGAGATTATTCCCTGCATGTATCAGACCACAATGCCTTGAAACTGGAACACAATCACAAGAAAAAATTTGGAAGGAATTCAAACACTCAGAAGTTAAAGAGCATCCTGCTAAAGAATGATTGGGTCAACCAGGAAATTAAAGAACTTAATTCATGGAAACTAATAAGAGCAAAAACACTTCAGTCCAAGGCCTTGGACAATAGAAACAATTATTAGAAATTATTATCATCAACTATATGCCAATAAATTAAGCAACCTGGAAGAAATGGCTGCCTTCCTGGAAACTTACAAACTACCAAGACTGAAACAGGAAGAAACAGACAATCTGAATAGATCAATAACCAGTAATGAAATTGAAGCAGTAATCAAAAACCTCCCAAAAAACAAAAGTCCAGGGCCAGATGGCTTCCCAGGGGAATTCTACCAAACATTTAAAGATTTTATTTATTTATTTGACACAGAGAGAGAGAGAGAGATCACAAGTAGGCAGAGAGGCAGGCAGAGAGAGAGGAGGAAGCAGGCTCCCTGCTGAGCAGAGAGCCCGATGTGGGCCTCGATCCCAGGACCCTGAGATCATGACCTGAGCCGAAGGCAGAGGCTTTACTCACTGAGCCACCCAGGCGCCCTCTACCAAACATTTAAAGAAGAAATAATACATATTCTATTGAAGCTGTTCCAAAAAAATAGAATCAGAAGGAAAACTTCCAAACTTCTTCTACAAGGCCAGTAATACCCTGATCCCAAAACCAGACAAAGACTCCATCAAAAAGGAGAATTACAGACCAATATTCCTCATGAATACAAAGGGCAAAATACTCAACAATATTCTAGCTAATGGGATCCAACAGTACATTAAAAGGATTATTCGCCAAGACCAGATGGGTTTTATTCCTGGGATGTAAGGGTGGTTCAACATTTGCAAATCAATCAATATGATAAAGCACATCAATAAAAGAAAAGACAAGAACCATATTATCCTCTCAATTGATGCAGAAAAAGTATTTGACAAAATACAACATCTGTTCCTAATTAAAACTCTTCAGAGTATGGGGATACAGGGAATATTCCTCAATATCATAAAGACCATCTGCAAAAACCCCACAGAAAATATCATTATCAGTGGTGAAAAGCTGAGAATTTTGCCCTTAAGGTCAGGAACACTTCCACCAGTATTGTTCAACATAGTCCTAGAAGTCCTAGCCTCAGCAATCAGACAACAAAAAGTAATAAAAGGCATCAATTTTGGCAAAGAAGTAAAACTCTCCCTCTTTGAAGATGATATGATACTTTATGTGGAAAACCCAAGAGACTCTACCCCCAAATTACTAGAACTCACACAGCAATTCAGCAATGTAGCAGGATACAAACCAATGCACAGAAATAAGTTGTTTTTCTATACACTAACAATGTAACTATAGAAAGAGAAATTAAGGAATCAATCCCATTCACAAGAGCAACAAAAACCATAAAATACCTAGGAATAAACCTAGCCAAGTGGTAAAGGATCTATACTCTAGAAACTACAGAACACTTATGAAAGAAATTGAGGAAGACACAAAAATATGGAAAGACATTACATGCTCATGGATCAGAAGAATAAACATTGTTAAAATGTCTGTCCTTCCCAGAGAAATTTACACTTTCATTGCCATCTCTATTAAAATGCCATTGGTAGGGTGCCTGGGTGGCTCAGAGGGCTAAAGCCTCTGCCTTCAGCTCGGGTCATGGTCTCAGGGTCCTGGGATCAAGTCCCTCATCAGGCTCTCTGCTCAGCAGGGAGCCTACTTCCTCCCCTTTCTCTGCCTGCCTCTCTGCCTACTTGTGATCTCTCTCTCTCTCTGTCAAATAAATAAATAAAATCTTTTTTAAAAATACCATTGGTATTTTTCTAAGAGCTGGAACAAATAATCCTAAAATTTATATGGAACCAAAAAAGACCCCAAATTGCCAAGGGAATGATGAAAAAGAAAAACAAAGCTTGGGCCATCATGCTGCCTGACTTCAAGCTATATTACAAAGCTGTGATCACCAGGACATATGTATTTGCACAAAAACAAACACATATGCCAATGGAATAGAATAGAGACTCCAGAAATGGTCCTTCCACTCTATGGTCAACTAATCTTTGACAAAACAGGAAAAAATATCCAAAGAAAAAAAGACAGTCTCTTCAACAAGTGGTGCTGGGAACATTGGACAGCTACATATAGAAGAATGAAACTCAACTATTCCCTTATACCATATACAAAGATAAATTCAAAATGGATGAAAACCTCAATGTGAGAAAGGAATCCACCAAAATCCTAGAAAAGAACATAATCAGTAACTTCTTCAACATCGGCCACAATAACTCCTTTCAAGACACATCTCCAAAGGCAAGTGAAACAAAAGCAAAAATGAACTCTTTGGAGACTTCATCAAGATAAAAAGCTTCTTTTTTTAAAAAAAAATATTTTATTTATTTGGCAGAAAGAGACACAGCAGGAGGGAACACAAGCAGAGGGGGTGGGAGAGGGAGAAGCAGGCTTCCTGCTGAGCAGGGAGCCCAATGCGGGGTTCAATCCCAGGACCCTGAGATCATGACCTGAGCGGAAGGCAGACACAAAGACTGAGCCAAACCACCAAGGCATTCCAAGATAAAAAGCTTCTGCACAACAAAGGAAACAATTAACAAAAGTAAGAGGCAGCCCACCAAATGGGAGAAGATATTTGAAAATGACATTACAAATAAAGGGCTGATATCCAAGATATATAAAGAACTTCTCAAACTCAACACTGGAAAAAAAAAACACACCAAAACCAAAAACAAACAAACAAACAAACAAAACAGCCAAAAAAAAAAAATGGGCAGAAGACATGAACAGACACTTCTCCAAAGAAGATATACAAATGGCTAACAGACACAAGAAAAAAAATGCTCAACATCACCTGGCATCAGAGAAATACAAATCAAAACCACAATGAGACACCACTTCACACCAATTAGAATGGCAAAAATTAACAAAATAGGAAACAACAAATACTGGCTAGGATATGGAGAAAGGGAAACCCTCTCACACTGTTGGTGGGAATACAAACTGGTACAGCCACTCTGGAAAACAGTATGGAGATTCCTTGAGATGTTAAAAATAGATTTACCCTACAACGCAGCAATTGTACTATTAGGTATTTACCCCAAAGGTACAGATGTAGTATCTGTATCTGTCCCCCAATGTTCATAGCAGCAATGTCCACAATAGCCCAACTGTGGAAGGAGCTGAGATGCCCTTCAACAGAAGAATGAATAAAGAAGATGTGGTACAAATATTCAGTGGAATATTATTCAGCCATCAGAAAGGATGAATACCCATCATTTGCATTGACATGCATGGAACTAGATATTCAAGTATCATGTATCCTCCATTATAATATCATATAGGATAGTTTCACTGTGTTAAAAAAATTCTTTATTCTTCATGTTTTCATTTCTCCCACCTAACCCAAGCCATAGGGTTTTAAGCCACTGCTGTTTACCATCTGCATGGTTTCAACTTACCAAAATATCATAAACTAGACTAGACTACCATATGATGTGTTGTTGTTTGAGGCTTGCATTTCCCAGCATTATGAATTTAAGTTTCTTCCATGTTGCATGGATTGATAGTTTATTACTTTCATCACTGAAAAGGATTGCATTGTATATATGTATCATAGTTTGCTTAACCAGGCACCTATTGAAAGACAGCTTTGTTACTTTTAGGTTTTGGCAATTATGAGCAAAGCTGTGATAAACATGCACTTGCATTTTGTGTGGACATATGTTTTCAATTTGCTAAATATCTAGAGGGATGATTGGTGGTCATATGGTAAAACTATATTTAAAGTATATTTAATGTGCATATTCCTGATAAAACTAATGTGTGTATCTTTTTCCATTCTTATTTGCAATGTGTATTTTTTCTTAGGTGCAGTGTCTTCTCAGATCTTTAGCCCAGTTTTAATGCAATTGTTTGTTTTCTTATTTTTGAGTTGAAAGAGGTCTTTGTATATATTTAGTGTATCTTTTATCAAGTATATGATATACAAGAGTTTTTCCCCCCCTCAGTCTTAAGCTTTTGTTAACATTGTCTTCCTTAGAATATCATTTTTTAACTTAAATAGTTTTATTTATCAATTTTTCTTTCACAGATTGTGTTTTTCTGTGTTGCATCTAAATGTTTATCACAAAACCCATGAAAATCACAGATTTTATCCTAGAAGTTTTTCAGTTTTACATTTTCTATATAGGTGTATGACTCATTTTGAGATAAGGTGTAAGCTGTAAGTCTCTGGATTATTATTATTACTATTATCATTGTCATTATTATTATTATTGCGTGTGGATGTCCAGTTGATCCAACATAATTTTCCTTCATCAAGTTGTCTTTGTGGTTTTGCCAAACTTAGTTGACAATATTTGTGTATGTCTACTTCTAAATTCTATATTATGTTCCATTGTTCAATGAGTTAGTTAGTTTGTTTATTTATTTATTTTTGCCAGAATCACTGTCTTGATTAAAATATTAACTCTTAAAATCAGCTAATGTGAATTCTGCACCTTTGTTTTTCCTTTTCTGGATTGTGTTGACTATTTTTGGTCTTCTGTGTTCTGTATATTACATTTAGTTTGTAACTTTCTTCTAAAAACCCTGCTGTGATTTTGATGAGGATTGAACTAAATCTATAGATCATATTTTTGAAAAAAAACCTGAAAATTTAATAATATTGGGTCTTTTGATATGTGAATGTGAAATATATTTCCATGTATTCATAGCTTCCATGACTTATGTCATCAACTTTTTGTAGACTTCTGCAAAAAATTCCTGCATATATTTTGTTAGATTTATGCCCAAGTATCTTTTTTTTGATGTTTTGTAAAAGTTATTTTAAAATTTATAGTCTTTTTAAAAGAGAAATTTTGGGTTCACAACAAGATTAAGAGGAAGCTATAGAGATGTCCCCTATGCCCCTGCCTCTACACATGCATACTCTCCCCCATTATTAACATCTCCCAACAGAGTGGTGCATTTGTTATAACTAATGAAGCTACATTGACACAGCATTATCATGCAAAGTCCAAGGTTGACATTAAGATCCACGCTTGGAGTAATACATTATATGGGTTTGGAAAGACATAAAATGACACGTATGCACTATGATGGTATCATACACAATAGTTTCTTTCACTGGACTTAAATTCCTCTGTGCTCTGTCAGCTCATCTCTTCCTGCCCCACAGTACCTGGTAACCACTAAATTTTTTACTGTGTCTATGGTTTTGTCTTTTCCAAAATCCCATATAGTTGGAATTATAAAGTATATAGACTTTTCAGATTGGTTTCTTTGAAATATACCTTGAAGGTCCCTCCATGTTTTTTCCATGACTTGATAGCTCATTTCCTTTAAGCACTGAGTGATATTCCTTTGTCTGAATTTATTGCAGTTTATTTATCCATTCATCTACCAAAGGACATCTTGATTGCTTCTGAGTTTTGGCAATTATGAATGAAGCTGCTATAAATATCTGCATGCTGGATTTTGCATAAATTTTCAGATATTTAGGGTAAATACCAATGAGCATAATTGCTGGATTGTTTGGTGAATGTATGCTTAGTTTTATAAGAAACTGCCAAAATGTCTTCCAAAGTGGCTGTATCAGTTTGCATTTTTATCAACACTGACTGAGAGTTCCTATTGTTTCCTGTGTTCTCTAGCATTTGATATTATTAGCGGTTTGGATTTGGGCCATTCTAATAGATGTGCAGTGGTATCTCATTATTGTTTTAATTTGCATTTCTCTGATGACATATGATACAAAGCATCTTTTCATGTGCTTATTTGCCATCTGTATATCTTCTTTAGTAAGAAGATATTTCTCTTTCTCTTTTGAAGAATAATTCTGCTGTGTGTAAAGTTCTGGGTTGGCAGTGTTTATTCTTTTCTTTCAATTTTTAAATATTTGACTTCACTGTCTTTTTGTTTACATTATTTTAGGAGAGAAACTAGGTGTCCTTCTTAACCTAATTCCTCTGCAAGGTGTTCCTGTTCACCAGCTTCTTTCAAGATTTTCTATTTGTCTTTACTTTCCCGCAATTTGAATATAATACAGTACATCTCATTTTATTATGCTTTTCTTTCTTCTTCACAGATATTACTTTTTTTAAGAAATTAAAGTTTTTTGGCAACCTTATGTTTAACAAATCTATTTGTATAATTTTTTCAACAGCATTTGCTCACTTTGTTTTTCTGTATCACATTGTGGTGATTCTTGCAATATTTCAAAATTTTTCATTATTATTTTATTAATTATAGTGATCTCTGATTAATGATCATTGATCTTACTATTGTTTTTGTTTTGGATTGCCATGATCTGCACTTATGTAAGACAGTCACTTAATCAAGAAATGTTGTATGTCTTCTGACTACTCCATTGACCAGATATTCCCCTCTCTCTCATTTTCCTTGGACATCTCTATTCGCAAAGATAGAACAATGTTGAAATTAGGTCAGTTAAAACCTTAGAATAGCCTATAAATGTTCAAGTAAGAGAAAGAGTCACACGTTTCTCACTTTAAATAAAAAACTAGAAATAATTGAGCTTAGTGAGGAAGGCATGCCAAAAGCTAAGATAGGCTGAAAGCCCTCTGGACCAAACAGTTAGCCAAGCTGTGAATGCAAAGAAAAGTTCTTGAAGGAAATAAAAAGTGCTATTCCAATGAACACAGATAAGAAAGTGAAAGAGTATTACTGCTGATGTGGAGACAGTTTTAGTGGTCTGGACAAAAGATGAAACCAGAGACAATATTCTCTTAACACAAAGCCTAATCCAGAGCAAAGTCCAGGCTCTCTTCAATTCTTTGAAGGCTGAGAAAGGTAAGGAAGCTGCAGAATAAGTCTGAAGCTAGCAGAGGTTGCATGAAGTTTAAGGAAAGAAGTCATCTCCATAACATAAAAGTACAAGGTTTAGCACTAAGTGTTGATGTAGAAGCTGCAAGTTATACAGAAGTTCTAGCTAAGATAGTAAACGAAGGTGGCTGCATTAAACAACCAGATTTTCAAGATATATCAAACGGTCTTCTATTGGAAAAAGATGTCATCTAGGATTTTTGCAGAAAGAAGTCAATGACTGGCTTCAAAACTGCAGAGGCTTTTTTTTTTTTTTCTGCCTGGCTTTCTTGTTAAGGGACAATGCAGCTAAGTTGAAACCAATGTTAATTTTTCATTCAGAAAACCACAGGCCTCTTAAGAATTATGCTAAATCTACTTGGCCTGTGCTCTATAAAGGGAATAACAAAGTTTGGAGAGCTGTAGTAGGTCCCTTTACAACATAGTTTACTGAATATTTTAAGCCCACTTTTGAGACTCACTGCTCAGAAATAAAAGATTCCTTTCAAAATAAGACTGGTCATTGACAAGGACTTGGTCATCCAAGAGCTCTGATGAGGATATACAAGGAGACTAATGTTTTCATGCCAGCTAACCCAGCACCCAAGCTGCAGCCCATAAATCAAAGAGTAATTTTGACTTTTAAATCTTATTATTTAAGAAATACATTTAATATACTTCTAGCTACCACAGATGGTGATTTGTGTGAAGGATCCAGGCAAAGTTAATTGAAAATCTTCTGGAAAGGATTCACATCTGATTACCATTATTAAGAACATTCATAATGATGGGGAAAGGTCAAAATATCAACATTAACAGGAGTGCAGAGGAAGTTAATCAACCCTTGTTGATGACTTTGAAGGGTTCCAGCCTTCAGTGGAGGAAGTCTACTTCTGGGCTTTGCTCTGGATTAGGCTTTTTAGAAAGAAAACTAAAATTATAAATGGACTGTGAAGTTGAGACTGAGTTGCTGCAGTCTCAGGATAATATTTTAACATATGAAGAGTTGCTTCTTATGGGTGAGGGAAAAAAAGGAGGTTTCTTGAAATAGAATGTACTCCTGGTGAAGATTATGTGAACATTATTGAAATGAAAACAAATAATTTAGGATATTATATAAATAAAGTTGATAAAGTGCTGGCATAGTTAGAGAAAATATACTCCAATTTTGAAAAAGTTCTACAGTGGGTAAAATATTAAACAACATTACATGTTACAAAGAAATTATTTGTGAAAGGAAGAGTCAATAAATGTGACAAACTTTATTGTCTTTTTTTAAGAAGTTGCCACAGCCACCCAATCTTCAACAACCAGCACCCTGATCAATCAACAGCCATCAATCTCAAGGCAAGACCCTCCACCAGCAAAGGATTATGACTCACTGAAAGCTCAAATAATATCTAGCATTTTATCAATAAAGTGTTTTTTAAATAAGTTTAAATAAGTTGTTGACATTGTTTAGCATAATGCTATTGCACACTTAATAGACTACACTATAGTGTCAACTTTTGTATGGGGGAACCAAAAGAATCAATTGACTGAGGTTCATATATAACATCCCATGTATATAGTAGTCTTTTTTAAGTTGATGGTCACTTAAGTTTGAACACATCCTAAAAGCATCACATTTTTACCCCCTGCTCCACATTGTATGAATGTGACATGATATTTTGCATCTTTTTATTTACTATCTTTAACTAAATTTTGTAGATATAATTGATTTTAATATTTTTGTCTTTTACTTTCATACTATCTTTATAAGTGATTGGTCTACAACATTTGTTATGTATTTGCTTTTACTAGTGAATTATTTTCTTTAGTAATTTTCTTCTAGTTATGGCTTTTTCTTTTCCATTTAAATAAGTCTCTACCCTCCTTTTCTAAAAAAGATTTTATTTATCTGACAGAGAGACAGAGCAAGAGAGGGAACACAAGCAGGGGGAGTGAAAGAGGTAGAAGCAGACTCCTGGCAGAGCAGGAAGGGGGACTGGATCCCAGGACCCTCGGATCATGACCTGAGCCAAAGGCAGATGCTTACCACCTGAGCCACCCAGGTTCCCCAAGTCCCTTTAACATTTCTTAAAAGCTGACTTAGTGTTGGTAACCTCCTTTAACTTTATTTGCCTGATAAATTCTTTATCTCCCCTTCAATTCTGAGTAATAATCCTGTTGGATGGAGTATTCTTGGTTGTAGTTTTCTTCCTTTTAGCACTTTGAATATATCATGCTTCTTCTTTTTGACTTGCAAAATTTCTGTTGAAAAATTAGCTGATGGTCTTATGGAGTTTCCCTTGTATATAATTGTTCACTTTCCTCCTGCTGCTTTTAAGATTAACTCTTTATACTTAATTTCTTTCCATTTTAAGTATTATTTGTCTTGGTGTTGGTTTCCTTTTGTCCATATTTTTTGGGGGCTCTTTGTGAATCCTTGCCCTGGATATCTGTTTCCTTCCTCAGTTATGGAAGTTTTCAACCATTAATTCTTCATATAATTATTCTGCCCCTTTCTCTCTTATCCTTCT
The DNA here is from genome assembly GCA_002007465.1 of Ailurus styani. Taxonomy (NCBI): domain Eukaryota; kingdom Metazoa; phylum Chordata; class Mammalia; order Carnivora; family Ailuridae; genus Ailurus; species Ailurus styani. Next base: position 2,960,787 of record LNAC01000258.1, read on the forward strand.
GGAACACCTATAATGCAAATGTTAGTGTGCTTGATGTTGTCCCAGAGGTCTCTTAAACAATCCTCATTATTTATTTTCTTTGTCCTCTTCAGCTTGGATAATTTCCACTATCTCATATTTTAGATTGCTAATCTATTCTTCTACATCCTCTAATTTGTTGTTGATTCCCTCTAGTGTAGCTTTCATTTTAGTTACTGTATTCTTCAGCTCTGTTTGGTTCTTTTTATATTTTCTATCTCTTTGTTGAAATTTTTCTGTGTTAATCCAGTTATTTAAAATCTGGTGAGCATCTTTTTACCATTACTTTGAACTCTTCTTCAGGTAGATTATTTATCTCCATTATATTTAGTTCTTTTTCTGAGATTTTGTTATGTTCATTCATTTGTAACTTATTCCTCTGTCTCCCCTTTTACTCAGACTCTCTGTTTGTTTCCATGTATTTGGTAAGTTATCTTTGTCTCTAGATCTTAAAAGTAGTGGCTTTGTGTAGACAGCATCCCTTGAAGTTGAATAATGTAATACCTCCAGGCAAGAGAACCTGACACTCCAGAAATGTCTCTTTAGTGAGCTGTGCATGCTCTTCTGTTGTGATTGGGCTGGGACTGTAGCATGCAAGTTGGGGTACAGGGCTGATGTTTGGAGCAGCTGATTGAAAGGCCAGACTTCAGCTATGGCAGGCATGCCTGTGAGTCTAGACCCCAGCACAACTAGCTGAGAGGCCTTGGTGCAGCTGTTGTGGTGTGCTGTTGGGCAGGTTGGTCTTCCTCCTGAGGCAGGAGTTGCTTTGGAGGGTTGCTGGTCACGGCCAGGGCTACACAATGTGTTGTAGGGCAGTAGTCCTTTTGGGAGAATGTTAGTCTTGATCCAGTCTTTCCAATTGGTGTTGTGAGGTGGAATCCATTTTGAAGGAGTGCTCAGTGGGATGTGTGGGTAAGATGTACCATGTCTACTGGGGAATGCTAAGGCAGGGCAAGTGGTACTAGGAAGGTACATGGAGAGTGTCAGAACTGGCTCCCATAGGAGTTGGACCAGGTAGGCTGAAGGAGAGAAAGAAAAATCGTGCCAAACAAAACTTTTATTCCTGAGGAAATTTCTGCAAATTTCTCCTCCTCTGACAATGCTTTAAATAGTCAATAAATCACCTTCATCTATAACTCAGGTTCTTTTCAAACTGCTGATTCTATGCTGGGTCTTGGAATGAAGTGGTATATTATGTTGACCCATTAAGAACGGAGTTTCAGTTTCCTATAACCTTCAGGAACTCTGAGCTAAGCCCCGTGATTTTTCAAAGCCAGACTTTATGGGGAATAGTCTTCCCACTGTAGATCCCCAAGTTGGGAGGGTGATCAATGTGGGGCTCAATCAACTCGCTTCTGAGGAAGGACATCCATGCCTATGATATCCCTCCAACTTTTGGGTTGCCATGATGAAGTTTGATTTCTAACTGTGTCTCTGCCTCTTCTGCCCATCTCAGTGTGGCTTTTTCTTTATATCGTTAGCTTTGGAGGAGCTGTTCTGCTAGTCTTCAGATAACTTTCACAGTGCAGACTAACTTCACAGTGCAGTATGTAGTTGCAGACTAAATATGTCCATGAGAGAAAGTGAACTCAGGATCTTCTTGCTATGCCATCTTCCCAAGCTCCAAATTTTCTTTACGTATTTATCATTGATGGAAACTTCAGTTGTTTCCATATCTTCCTTATTGGAAATAATAGTCAAATAGGGGCCAAGGGGAAGATGGAAGATTAGGAGGACCCAGGGTTCATTGTGTCTAATGGATGCAGCTGGATAACACTNATCTTCCTTATTGGAAATAATAGTCAAATAGGGGCCAAGGGGAAGATGGAAGATTAGGAGGACCCAGGGTTCATTGTGTCCAATTGATGCAGCTGGATAACACTCACATCAGTGGAAAAACCCAGAAAATGACTGAAAGACTGACAGAACAAACTCCACAACTAAGTGTAGAGAAGGGGTCACATTGAGGAGAGTAGGAAGGGCAGAGATGTGGTGGGGATCTAATAAAAAAATTGAAGGAGTTCATGACTACTAAATGAGCCCTACAAGGAAGATTAAGGGGACTCTGAGTGGAATGGAAAGACCATAAAAGAAAGTATGAAAAGTAGGAAGCATTAAAAAAAAAGTAAAAATAAGTATTTCTGTAATTATCAGTCAAGTGATACACAGAATAAAAGGATGTAAAATTCACACCATAGACTTAAAACATGTGTGTGGGGGGGATAAAGAATGGGCTCAAAATTAGGTGACCATTAACTTCATGTAGACTGCTATATAAAGAAAATCTTATATACAAACCTAATGATAACCACAAATCAAAAATCTGTAATAGGCAAATAATAAAGAGAAAGGAATCCAAGTATATCACTGAAGAGAGCCAAAAAACCATAAAAGAGAGCAAGAGAAAAAGGAATCAGAGAGAAACTACAAAAACGACCACAAAACAAGTAACGAAATGCAATAAATATGTATCTAACAGTAATTACTTTGAACATAAATGGGTTAAATGCTCCAATAAAAAATATAGAGTGATGGAATGTATAATTGTATACATGGAATGTATAATGTATAATTCGGGTGCCTTTTATTTCTTTTTGTTGTATGATTGGTGAAGCTAAGACTTCTAGTACTATGTTGAATAGCAATGGCGATAGTGGACAGCCCTGCTGTGTTCCTGACTTTAGGGGAAAACCTCTCAGTTTTTCCCCATTAAGAATGATATTCTCTGTGGGTTTTTCATTGATGGCTTTTACAATNTGTACCCTCTATGCCTACACTATGAAGAGTTTTGATTAAGAAAGGGTGCTGTACTTTGTCAAATGCTTTTTCAGCATCTATTGAGAGGATCATATGGTTCTTGTTCTTTCTTTTATTAATGTATTGTTTCACATTGATTGACTTGTGGATGTTGAACCAACCTTGCATCCCAGGAATAAATCCCACTTGGTTGTGGTGAATACTCCTTTTAATGTACTGTTGGATCCTATTGGCTAGTATTTTGGTGAGAATTTTTGCATCCATGTTCTTCAGTGATATTATATTGGTCTGTAATTCTCCTTTTTGATGGGGTCATTGCCTGGTTTTAGGATCAAGGTAATGCTGGCCTCACAAAATGAGTTTAGAGCTTTCCTTCCATTTCTATTTTTTAGAACAATTTCAGGAGAATAGGTAGTAATTCTTTAAATTTTTGGTAGAATTCCCCTGGGAAACCATCTGGCCCTGGGCTCTTGTTTTTTGGGAAATTTTTGAAGACTGCTTCAGTTGCCTTACTGGTTATGGGTGTGTTCAGGTTTTCTATTCCTTCCTGGTTCAGTTTTGGTAGTTTATACATCTCCAGGAATGCATCTATTTCTTCCAGATTGTCAAATTTGCTGGCATATAGTTGCTTATAGTGTGTTCTTATGTTTGTATTTCTTTGGTGTTGGTTGTGATCTCTCCTCTTTCATTCATGATTTTATTTGGGTCCTTTATTTTTTTTATTGGGTCCTTTCTCTTTTCTTTTGAATAATTCTGACCAGAGGTTTACTGATCTTATTAATTCTTTCAAAGAACCAGCCTGTAGATCTTTGATCTGTTCTACTGTTCTTCTGGTTTCTATTTCATTGATTTCTGCTCTAATCTTTATTATTTCTCCTCTTCTGCTTGGTTTAGGCTTTTTTTTCCTGTTCTTTCTCCAGGTCCTTTAGGTATAAGGTTAATTGTGTATTTGAAACTTTTCTAATTTCTCGAGAAAGGTTTATATTATCCTATCTTAGGACCGCCTTCGCTGGATCCTAGAGGTTTTGAGCTGATGTATTTTCATTTTTATTTGTTTCCATGAGTTTTTTTAAGCTCTTCTTTAATTTCCTGATTGATCCATTCATTCTTTAGTAGGATGTTTTTTAACCTCTAAGTGTTTGAGTTCCTCCCGAATTTCCACTTGTAATTGAGTTCCAGTTTCAAAGTATTGTGGTCTGACAAAACACAGGGAATAATCTCAATCTTTTATCATAATTTGAAACCTGATTTGTGACCCAGTTGTGATCTATTCTGGAGAAAGTTCCCTGTACACTCGAGAAGAATGAGTGTTCTGTTGATTTAGGTTGGAATGTTCTGTATATATCTACAAAGGACATCTGGTCCAGTGTGTCATCCAAAGCCCTTGTTTCTTTGCTAATTTTCCGCTTAGATGATCTGCCTGTTAATATGAGTGGGGTGTTGAAGTTCCTTACCATTAATGTATTATCATCAATATATTTCTTTACTTTGGTTTTTAATTGGTTTATATAATTGTCTGTTCCCAAGTTGGGGGCATAGATATTGAAAATTGTTAGATCTTCTTGTTGGATAGACCCTTTAAGTATGATATAGTGTCCCTCTACAGCTCTTAATATAATCTTTGGTATAAAATCTAATTTGTCTTATATGAGGATTGCTACCCCAGATTTCTTTTGAGATCCATTAGTGTGGTAAGTGGTTCCATACCCCTTCACTTTCAGTCTGGAGGTGTCTTCAGGTCTAAAATGAGTCTCCTATAGAGAGCATATGGATGGCTTTTGCTTTTTTATCCAACCTGATATCCCGTGTGTTTTGGTTGGAGGATTCAGCCCATTCAGAGTAACTGTTGAGAGATATGAATTTGTTGCCATTGTATTGAGTATAAAGTCCCTGTTTCTGTAGATTGTTCCTGTTACTTTCTGCTCTATGTTACTCTTGGGGTCTCTCTTTACTTACAGAATCCCCCTTAATATTTCTTGCAGGTCTGGCTTAGGGGTTACATATTCTTTCAGTTTCTGTCTGTCTTTTTTTTTTTTTAAAGATTTTTTATTTATTCATTTGAGACAGAGAGAGAGATTACAATTAGGCAGAGAGGCAGGCAGAGAGAGAGGAGAGAGGAGGAAGCAGGCTCCCTGCTGAGCAGAGAGCCCGATATGGGCCTCGATCCCAAGACCCTGGGATCATGACCTGAGCCGAAGGCAGCGGCTTTAACCCACTGAGCCACCCAGGCGCCCAGTTTCTGTCTGTCTTAAAGCTCTTTATCTCTCCTTCCATTCTGAATGACAGCCTTGCTGGATAAAGTATTCATGGCTGCATGTTCTTCTCATTTAGTACCCTGAATATTACTGGCCAGCCCTTTCTGGCTTCCCAGGTTTCTTTGGATAGGTCTGATTTTATTCTGCTATTCCTCCCTCCATATGTAAGGAACCTCCTCTCCTAGCTACTCTCAGGATAGCTTCTTTGGCTCTAAGATTTACAAGCTTCACATTCACATGAATGCTTGCTCCGTCCCCAGATTAGGGAAGTTCTCAGCCATGATTTGCTCAAATATACTTTCTAGCCCTCTCTCTCGCCACCCCCTTTTGGATCCTGATAATATGGACATTGGTTCGTTTCAAGGCATCATTAAATTCTCAAAGCGTCTGTTTCCAAATATGGGATATTTGTTGTCTTTCTCTATTTTCCTCATTTTCCTTCCTTTCCATGAGTCTATCTTCTAGAACAGTTATTCTCTTTTCTGATTAATTGACCCTAGCTGTTAGAGTATGCAATAGATGGCATCTCATTCATAGCATTTTTAACTTTGGCCTGATTAGATCTCATTTCTCCCCTTAGAGGTTCTGTATTGCCATTTACACTTTTTTCAAGCCTAGCTATCAACTTTATAACTGCTATACTGAATTCCATCTCTGACATCTTATTTATATCCATATCAGTCAGCTCTGTGGCAGAGAACATTGCCTCTGGTTCTTTTCTTTGTTGTGAGTCCTTCCTTCTAGTCATTCTGCCCAGGAAAGGAAGGGTAAGCAAATAAACTGAGTCCAAAATATCAACCACAACCCGAGCAAAATGCACCTTAGAAAAAACCCAAAGTGGTCAGAAGCCATCATATAAAAGCACACATAGCCAAAATGCAACAAAACTATATATTAAAAAAACGGTGAGGGGTGAGACACTATAATTTCACAGAGTGGACAAAGCAGGGTAGTCCACTTGTTCCTGATTAAATTTTGGTTGGTGTGTTAGAAGACACTACATCCCAAAATTGCAAAGAAAGCAAAATTTATATTCATATGAGAAATAAAATTGAATAGAGAGAGAAAAGGTCTAGAGGGAAGTGAGTTCTTTAAAATGTAGATGTGGAAAAAATAAAAATAAAAGTTAAAAAGAGGCTTAAAAACACAAACTGGTAAAATAAGTATCTGGTCGAAATGGGAAAAAAAGGAAGAAAAAAGAAATGGAAAAATTTAGACTAAAGGATAAATGAGTCCCGAGGAAACACCTGGAGCTCAATATACTGTTTTCCTCTGGTGCTGGAGTTTTACAGTCTCCTGGGATCTATACACTTGTCACTCACCTGTTCTTCTGGTCTGTCTTCCAGGGGAAGGGCCTGCTGTGCTGCTTTTTGGGTATCTTTGCCTTGGTGGAGTTGCCCCTCCCCTTGTCAGGGGAATGGGCTTAATGGAACCTGGTCCTCTATGTGGCTTTTTTCCGTGGTGGCTTTCTGTGCCTCTTCAGCGGGTCAGAGCAAAAATGCCTGTGACTGGATCTCCAGGCCAGAGCCAAGAGATTGCAGTCTCCCCTCTTCAATAAACTCTCCAGGTCAAACCATCTCCACTTCTGTGTGCACCAAACTTGGCAGATCCCTGTGATTCATGCCTGAGGCAATTCTCTCCAGAGGGGAGTCTCCCAGACCCATGCCTCTATGTGCTTTGTGTCTTTGGGACTGTGAGCATTTGTGGGTTCATGCCTGTACCCTGCTCCTCTGCTCCCAGGTCATGGCTGGGTGCCACCCTACTGTCCTTTCTGGGACCACTGCCACCCTGAGAGCTGTTCTCCAGTAGTGGGAGGAGCCGTTTTGTCCCTCCCAGGAGATGGTAACCGGCCCACATGTTTTCCAGGTGCTCAAGCAAAGAGTGGTTTCCCTATCAGCCTAGTTTGTGGTTTATGGCGACCAGAGCTGAAAGTCCCTCCTAGGCTCGTTCACCTTAAACAGTTTTTCTGCTCTGCTGCTTGGGCACCCTATCAGTTCAGGTACCATGTTGTTTCTGTGTCTCCTAGGATCCTGAGACCACAATGATCCACCTAGAATTCTGCCTTTTCCACTCCCTGAGCCCCTTTCAGAAAGGGATGTCCTTCACAGGAGCAAATTTCTAAGAGTTCCAATTTTGTGCTCTGGTGTTATATCACTTTCCAGTAGCCAGTTTTTGGAAGCTCCCTCCCACTTTGGTTTATCTTACAATATTTTCCCATAGATTCACAACTCCAAACCTCCTACGTTGCAAAAAGCAGTCATTTTTCTGCTCGTAGATTTCCAGATATATTTTCTTATATCTCAGGCTGAATTCATAGGTGTTAAGAATGGTTTGATAGATATCCATCTAAATTCAAGTGACCAGATGAAGTGAGGTCCCCTACTGTTCCCCTATCTTGCCTTCTCCTCCTGACAAAACCATTTTTGACTGAAAATATTACACCTGTCTTAGTGACATTTTGCAGATGGAAGAATGGTGACTTTGGCACCCATGGCATTTTGCATATAGGAGAATGGTGACTTTGGCACCCATTTGCCTCATGATCTTATGCTTGATTTTGTAAAGAAAGCTTATGGTATTGACATTGACATGACCTACGTTGTAATAATATGTAATATGCTCAGAATTGTGGAGTCATTAGTTTCATACAAGAAAACTCGTATGATTTTGCATTTATAGTGTCACATGAGGTGGGTTATTTTCTGGGTATGCTACATGGTGATGACATGTATAAATGTGGGAATGAGAGGTGCATAATGTTTTCACAGAGAGTGGCAACAACTAAACTCAACAACCACAATTAAGCTAAGTATTGAACACTGTGGCAGAAAAATGTGTTTGTACACTTCAACAACTCCAGACAGAATCTCCAAGTATACATGCTGTGGGAACCATGTGGATGAAGAGGGAGAGTTGTGTGACCGTGGGTCCTTAAATGTGTGTACAAAAGATCCATGCTGTCAGTCAAACTGCACACTGAGTCCTGGAGCTACTTGTGCTTTGAGGCTTCGTTGCAAAGACCTCAAGATCATGCCTTTGGGTGACCGTGTAGAGAGTAGGCAAATGAATTTGACCTTCCTGAGTGGTGTGATGGGAAATCTATGTGTCCAGAAGATGTGTATGGGCCAGGTGGAATGCACAGGAGATAGCTACTGCTATGAAAAGAGATGCAATATTCATGATGAACAGCGAGGAGAATGTTTGGCAAAGAGGCCACACACTTCAGAGTTGCCATAACTAATGAACATCCAAGGTGACCATTGGGGTAACTGTGGTATAAATGGTTCTTCATCTGTACAATGTAACATATCAGATATCCTGTGTGGAAAGGTTCAGTGTCAGAATGTGACAGAAATTCCTCTTCTAAGCAATCATTCTTTTTTTTTTAAAGATTTATTTATTTATTTCAGAGAGAGAGCGAAAGAGAAAGTGGAGGGGAGAGATGGAGAGAGAGGGAGATGAGCAGACTCCCTGCTGAGTGGGGAGCCCTAAGTGGGGCTCAATCCCAGGACCCTGAGATCATGACCTGAGCTGAAATCAAGAGTCAGAGGTTTCACTGACTGAGCTACCCAGGGGGCCCTTCTGAGCCATCATTCTACTGTACATTTTACTCGCCTTAACGCTGTCACTTGCTGGGGTACAGACTCTCATGCTGGGATGTTAATACCTGATATTGGTGCAGTGACAGATGGTGGAGAGTGTGGTGTGGAGCATATCTGCATCCGAAGGAAGTGTATCTCTATGTCACATTTGGCAAGAGCTCGTTCACCTGAGACCTGCAATATGATCAGGGTGTGCATCAAAAGACATCACTGCCATTGCAAGGATGAGTGGAACCCTGCTGACTGCGGGGTAGAAGTCTTCGAGGTCGTATAGATAGTGGCCAGGTCCTCACAAGATGAAGAGCAAGATACCAAAGAAGTTTTACATGATACTACTTGGGATAATTCCATTTGGCTTCTTATGCAGTTTATTACCCTTGCTTTTTCTAAGAAATGAAGAAAAGGATGAGAAAAAAAAGAGCAGAATGTTCCACTTGCTTCAACTTTACTAGAGAAACAAAAACAGAAAGCTCCACCTGGACCAACAAAATCTTCATGATTTTTTATCATAAGGGGTCATAAATATTAACCATTAAAAATAAGCAAATATATGATTCCCACCATGTTTCCACTTATTTTAAGCAATTTCAGTGGTTAATTTTTCATGGAATTAATCTCTTTTTTTTCCTATGCAAAGGCACACCTCATGGATGGGGTGTATGTGTGTGCGCGCGTGTGTGTGTGTGTGTATGTATGTGTGTTTAATTTGCTGTCTCTCACTTACAAACTTCCTTCCTTTTTGAACTCTACTTTGCCACACAGGGAATGGAAACCCACAAATTATATATCTTCTTTGACGGACTTCTCCCTATGTGTGAACTGGGGGGACTGGAGTGACTCTGGAAACCTGCGAAATTTTTTGATTGGTCTACATGTCAGTGTTGCTTCATTAACTGCTTTCACCTTGACATCAACAGTAAATTTCTTTCTGTACAATAGTTATATAGATATATAGATGATACAAAGATGGTAGATAGATGATAGAATGTGTGTGTCTCTGTGTGTTTATATATATAAAAGCAATTTTCAGAACCAACTGATAATTATCAGAAATAGAGATACTAGCACCACTATCAAGTGTCATTCCTTGTAGTTCTAGACTCCAGGCCTCTGAGTTCTCCTCCAAATCCCTGAGATTCAGCACCATGTTGGCCAGTCTTCTTCCCAGAGGTTAGAGTCCTAGATCCATGGGACCTACTCCAAAGGTGTGGGTTCCAATAAGCACACTTCTTCTCTTTGATCTCAGTGCAATAGCTACACTTCCTGTGAGGAAAGCATGGCTTCTCAGGGAGGGCTTTGCTTGTTGTGCCTGAATTCTGACTGAGAGAATACTAATCTTGGGATAATGGAGAACACTGAAAGGAATCTGACATCAGAAACTTTTGAATTTTCCACACCACTGCCTTTACCATCTTGGGGACATATTTTATACTTAGATAGAATTACTTCAAAATCTTAAAAGAGTGGAAAATGGTACTTGCCACTCAACCCTTGGTAACTTCACTTGTAAAATAAGATAAGATATTTACAATTCCATATAGGATATCTAAGTCTTAGCAGACCATGTGTCCTCTGCAATGAAAAAAAAATTAGAAATCCCAATTTTATTTTAAGAACCATATTTTAAGGACATCAGAAAGCTGAAGAAGTAATATGGAATAGATTAACTAAAATTTCAGGCAGGGTAAAATAATTCTGAAAACGGCTGAATCTTGCCAGCCATTTTTTTCTTCTAAACATATGCTGGGGCACCTGGGTGGCTCAGTGGGTTAAAGCCTCTGCTTTCGGCCCAGGTCATGATCTCAGGGTCCTGGGATCGAGGCCCGCATCGGGCTCTCTGCTTGGCAGGGAGCCTGCTTCCCCCTCTCTCTGTCTGACTGCCTCTCTGCCTCCTTGTGATCTCTCTCCCGCTGTGAAATAAATAAATAAATAAATAAAAATCTTAATAAATAAATAAATAAATAAATAAATAAATAAATAAACATATGCTGATGGCAAGTGTGAATTGTGCCTTAGGCTTGCCTCAGGTGGAGGAGCTCTGCTTAGGGAAAGAGAAATCCCCAGGATCTTAGTTACACAGGGTAAGATAGACTAAACGTTAGATATTGAGGGCCTTCAATTCACAATTGAATTTCCCCAAGTCACAACTGCTTAATTTAAGAGCTCTGTGGGATGCTGGTGAGCTCTTTGAAATATCTCAAAGGTATAGATCCCCAAAATCATGTTATAGTTTGAACATAAGACATAGTGAAAAAAGGATTATCTCAAGCACATGCTCTCAATCCCCATAACACACTTATCTGATTTTGTTGTCGCATGTGGCAAAAGGTTGGAGGCTGGCTTAAGAACCTCTCAGTGATAGAGCCCAATCACCCATAAGAGCTGGGAGAATAGAGTCACATAAACTCACAGTTGAAAGCCCAGCAAACCCAAGCCTGAACGACATGAGGAAAGGAGAATTAGCCCAAGATTTACTAACAGCCAATCACCTCTGACCTGGCACAATCCATGATTCGCCCATATTCTAACAGAGGAATGAGAGAAAACCCTGGAGGAGTCACTTAAGGCTGCTAGGATTGTTTCATACACAATTCCTGCACACAATAAAAATTTCCATACATGCTAAGAATCACAATTCATGACTTATTACTAAGAGAAGAAAAAAAGGACAGAAAGAAAAGGAAGAACTGTAAGTATGATCCAGATAGTGGAGCAAGAACATGTGAAAATAAAAGAAAAAAACAATTATGATTAATACTTTTAAAATGGAAGGAAAATATACAAAATATAAGAATGAATATAGAATATCCTCGGTAAGTTGGAATCTATATAAAAATTTCAAGTGGATATTGTAGAACTGAAAAGTACAATACATGATAGATAATTCAGTGGATGGTTTGAAAAGTAGTCTGGACATATCAGATTATAGAATTACTCATCTGGAAAAGGTCAGTGAAAAATTCCCCACACTGCTATATGCAGAAAAATAAAAGCAAAATATAAGAGCCCAAGAAATATATGGAATATATAAAAATTTCTAGCGCCCCTAATACTAGAACCCTAGAAAAAGTAGAGAGATGTGAATAGAAATGATATCCAACAGCTTTTTGTTGACAATTTTTTAAAAAATGAAGACATTATTTCATAGTGGGTCACTTATTTCTGAGAAGCATGGTCAATTCTTCTTTCTCTCTCTCTTTTTTTTTTTCTTTTCTTTAGTTTGTGGACTCACCTATCTTCAAAGTGTTGATTCTTTATTACCATCTACTGAAATCTTCTGCTGATCTTTTCTACTAATTTTTTATTATTATTATTTGCTTCAGCTCAAGATTTTTCACTTGTTTTTTATCTATGCATTCTGACTTCTCTTCAAATATATGACTTATGCCAGAACATGTGTTTAATTAGAGTAGGTAGAGATTTTGTCTGTTTTAGTCCATAGAATATTTTTAAAAATTAAAAAACGAGATATTTAAAAATCAAAATGGAAAGCTAAACACAATAGTAAAATCAAATAAAAAAGTAATTTTATGTAATGAAAGTGAATCTAATTATAGATATATAACAGGAAGTGTCCTAAGTGAGTGCGCAAGGAAGAAGCTGGATACTTAAAAGTAAAAGCTATGCACTGTGTGTTGTATGTGCAGAATCACTAAATCCTGCACCTGAAACTAATATTTCATTGTGTGTTAACTGACTGGAATTTAATAAAAACTTGGAAAAAATTAATACATACATGCATACAAATATACATACATACTGTGGTTGAAATAGTGTGACCAAATTTAAAAAAAATAATGATAACAATAATATTAATAATAATGTAAAAGCCCTGCTCATTTAGCAGAAGCTCTTAACTAATAGCACCAATATATTGAAATAAAAGAAGAGGTTGACAGGTTGATTGGGAAAGCAATTTCGTATAAAATATAACTCCTCTAGTGATGTGTGTATCATTTAAATTTTGTTGAATTACAAGCAATGATTACCTACTATTCCAGGAATTAATAAATCTTATTTATTCTAAATTCAATAATATTAATAAGTCATTTTTTTACCACTAGTCAGCATGATTGACTTTAGAGCAACTGAGTAACACAGTTATGTAATAGAAACAGTCAGAAAACATGAGCAAGAAAAGGAAGGTATAGTATTTAGAATGATTATGATCAAGAGTATAACTGCTAAGAAAAATTTTATATGGAGATTTGATAACAATATCACTATTTGACTTATGGAGGTGCTTACTTCAAAACACAACTGCCTGACCAATATTTTGACCTGAACTTTTTCATTTGTTGTTACAGTAACCAAATTATAAGAAGAAAAAGAGTTATGAGTTTTCATTTTCCTTTTTGACACTGTTGATTCAATTCCTCTAGAGGTGGAGCATATATTTCCTTGAGTGATGTCACTTTGGTATGTGACTTAGTAACATCTTTAATGGATTTTGTTTATTTTTATAGTATTAATCTTGTGACTCTCATTTCACTGGGCCAGAATTCTATATTTAAATATACTACCTATTTTTCAAACATACTACCTAGTTTTCCTTTGAATGCTAGAATACTGATTCCTTAGGATAAATTGGTACATTCATACAATTGTAAAATCCATGTTTTCCAGATCATCTTAGAATTAGGTTTCACATGAGTATTAGAAATCATACAAAATTTATATCAATGGCTATGCATAACAAAATGATAGTTGAGAAATGATAGAGTTTAGGTTAGATCACTGGGTTATATATTACATTAGAAAAAAGCAGTAAATATTAAAAAGCTAAGTATATAACCAAGAAATTAGAAAATAAGCTACTAAAGATACACAAACATAAGAAAGGACGTGAATTAAGGTGCAGTAGGAGTGTTGACCATACTGACTCCACCTTTGGCCCTCCATCTTGTTCTTGTCCTCTCCTGGGGCTACATGTTCCAGGACCCTTGGAGATTAATATGCACATACCTTAGAAAATATCTGTCATGTCCGTGATCAGAAAAGGCTTGTTTTGGACCTCCATAAATTTGTTAAAGATAACACATTTTCCTGTGTTCCTTCCTGACTCACAGGTGGTATCCTGAGATCTAATTAAAGGTCAGCTGTCAATTTAGTGCATATGAACCATTTGACCTCATTACAGTCCTTTCTGCATGTCACCTTGCTCTATAAAATCTGTGGAATAAGGTCCAGACACTGCAGAAAATAGCTGTGCTACTCTGTATTGCTGCCCATCCAGTCTCCTCTGTCAGTCAGTTATCCTGAATAAAACTCTGCATAAACTGTGTGGACTCACCTGTGTTGTGTTGTCTCAAAGTGCCTTCTCCGTAGGGAGGACAGTTTCCCTTCCCCTGCCTTCTAACAGGTACTGTTAAGAATTAATGGCTTTTATAATACGAAAATCTTTGGAGATATTAATGAAAAATGAAAGACAAAGATGAAAAACTATAGGGCAAAAAATGAAGATAAGACAACAGATCCAAGGGAGACTAATACAATGTTGAAAATAATATGGAAACTTAACATGAGTAAATTTAAAATGTTGAGTGAATGTTTTTTTGAAAATGTGACATACACAGAAATCAATTTTAAACCCTGGACAAGCTATGGTAAAGGAATTGGATTATTGGTGTAAAATCTACCCACACCAAAACCACCAGCTCCAGTAGGGTTGACAGACGTGTCTCCAAATATTCAAGGATTTAAAAAAATCCAGGGTTGCCTGGTGGCTCAGTTGGTTAAGGGTCCAAGTCTTGATTTGGACTAAGGTCATGATCTCAGGGTGGAGATGGAGCCCCCGGTCAGCCTCCACACTCAGTGGGGAAGATTCACTCTCCCTTCTCTCTGACCCTCCCCCCTCAGAAAAAGAAATAAAACTTAAAAAGAAAATGCAAATTCAATGCAGATACTTCAAGTTACTATATAATAGATGACACCATATATTTTATTTTACAAGAGTATCATAGCAGAATGAAACAATCATATAAGGATAGTATGAAAAAATATACTTAAAGGGAAAAATAATTTCTGAGCCTACATAGTACTACAAGATAAATAAAGGCTAACAGTTATTTTCTCCCCAAGGCAGTCAGGAGTATAAAATTATAAAATATAAAATAGTGGTCTGACTCCTTATGTTTATACCACCTTAATCGAGTAAATTTTGTTTATATTCTTATTTATTTATGAATTTAGGTCCTTTTTAAGATTTTATTTGTTTATTTGAGAAAAGCACAGTGCGAGAGAGAGAGAGAGAGAGAGAGAGCTCAAGCGGGGATGAGGGGCAGAGAGAGAGGGACAAGCAGACTCTCTGCAGAGCAGGAAGCCCAAGGTGGGGCTTGATCCCAGGACCCTAAGATCATGACCTGAGCTGAAAACAGACACTTAGCCAACTGAGCCACCAAGGCACCGTTAGGCCCTTTTTGTTTTGTTTAATTGCAAGGGTACAAAACTGTTTCATAAATACTTCAAAGAGTTTTGGTAAATCAAATCCTGCACCCAGTTTCTCCTATTGTCAAATCTTGCATGACTATCATACCTTTGTCACAAATACGAGAACATGTTTACATATTATTATTAACTAATGTCCATACTTCTACATTTCTTTCATTTGTATCCAGTGTTCTTTGTTGTTGTTGTTGTCCTGAATACCATATTGTTTTTAGTTGCCATGCCTCCTTTGGCTTCTCTTGGCTGTGAGTCTTTCTCAGAGTTTCCTTATTATAATGGCCTTGATATTTTTTAGAGTAGTGCTCAGGAGTTTTGCAAAAGACCCTTAATTTAGGGATCTTTTTTTGTTGGTGAAACAGGGGTTATGGCTTTTGGAGAGGAAAGCAACACAGATAAAGTAACATTTTTCATCCATCATCTCAAAGGTTCATGCTATCAACATGAGTTCTCCTTGTGACGTTAGCAATCATCTTGAGGCACAGGTAGTCTTTTTCAGGTTGCTTGGTGTAATGTCATTCTCCTTTTCCATTTCTATACTGAATTATTTGGAAAGAAATCACTATGTGTAGCCCACCATCAAGAAGTGGGAATCCAGGACAGAGGGTTGACATAGAGAGTATTTGGAATTTTTCTGCTTCGAAAACTGTTCTCTTCTCTCCCACTTGCTTCTCTCTTGAGTCGTTTATTTGTATTTGTATGGACTGACGTTTATTTTACAGTATGTTGTAAAAGTACAATATGTTTAGGTTTGACCTTTGGGAGGACTTTCAGTTAGTTCCTGTGTCCCTTTGACATACCTTTTGTCTTTTAGGAACATCTTCATGTTCTGGCATTACAAGAAGTTCCAAGCTCATATTGCATATTTAAAGCAAAAAGTCAAATATTATTGATTAACAGATAACATGGGTGTTTTCATAGGAAATCCCAAGGACGCTTAAAACACACACACACTTAAAGTAAAATTACATTTAGTCAATGGTAGGGCATTATGTAAATTTACAAAGTGAATTATATTTTTATACCAGCACCAGTTAGTTAGAAAATAAATTACATGCACAATTATATGCACAATATAAAACACCATAGGTATTTAACTAACTATATGCAATACCTTTCTCTTGGGAACAATAAGGCATTACTGAAATATCTTTAAAAAGGACTAGATAAATGAAGATCTATATCATGTTCATGGATATAGATTCATTATTTCTAAGATAACCATTCTTCCCCAATTGGGGTATACATTCAATGCAAGCCTCATCACAATTCTATCAGGTTGTGTGTGTGTGTGTGTGTGTGTGTGTGTGTTAGGGTGAGTGATGGGCTGATCTTAAAATTTATATGGAATTTCAAAGTCTCTACAATAGCCACAGCAATCCTTACAAAGTAAAATATTGCTACAGTAACATTACCTGTTTTCAGACTTGCTGCAGTGCTTCAGTAATCCAGACAAGATAGTACTGGTATAATGTTCAACAGCTAGATCAATGAACAACATATTGACTCTGGAAATAGGACAATATTTATATGGTCATTCATTTTTCAATAACAAAAAATGGAGGAAATGGAAATCTTTTAAAAAGATAGTACTGAAATACGTGTATATGTCTATAGCATAAAATGGACCTCACTTTGTATAATATACTAAAGACAATTGAGATAAACTGTGGACCTGAGTGAAAAACAAAACTCATGAAAGTTTTGGAGAAAACATAGGAAAAAATCTTCATGATGGAAGCACATGAAGATTTCATAGACTACAGAAAACATGAAAAATTGATAAATAAGTTTCATCAAAAATAAAAATTTCTCATTTCTCAAAGTCACTGTTAAGAAAATAAAACAGAATGGCTACAATATTAACAAAAATGTGGAGTCATCAGCACTCTCAACCATTATTAGTGAGAAAGTGAAAATGGTACAAGAACTGTAGAAAAAGTTTTGGCTACTTCTTTTTAAAATGGTGATCTAGAGTTTCCTCTCATGTTATGGTTCATAGCAATTGAGTTAAATGAATTTTTTTTAATTTATTTTTTTAATTTTATTTTTATTCTTTGCCCAAGGGGTACAGGTCTGTGAATCATCAGGCTTACATCTTTCACAGTATTCACCAAAGCACAAACCCTCTCCAATGTCCATAATGGGGCGGGAGGGTAGGGATAGGGTGGATGAGTTAAATGAATTTTTTTAAAAATGCATAGTTATGCTGTTGTGGGAATAAAATAACTAAAATAAATTAGTCGTGAACAGTCCTTTTCAAAATTTCAGAGATATGATTTAATTTAAAAAAGTAAATGTTTGAAAACTCTGGACTATTTAAAACCATCTTAGAGCTAAACCTACATTTTGATATTTAATAATAAAGTACAGAGTGCAAATAATAATAAAATGCAGAGAGCAAAACTAAATTTCCTGTCAAATTCATGCCCACAGTATTCAGATACACCATATTTATAATAGAACACAGGCAAAGGCTAAAAGACATTGACTAAAACTTGATCTTATTCTTCCCTACCTAAAACTAGGAAATCTCTACAAATTTATAAAATTTCTTAAATCAAAACTAAATCTCTAAATATTTATAAAAATTAAAATAAAGTCACTGGAGTAATTAACCCACAACTTTTCATATCCGAGTCAGAAATCGTTTTCCAGAAATTGTCATGTGGATGTTTATTATTTGGAAGTAAATGGAGAAAGATAATTTACAACAAAGTAAAATGTTGGATTCTCCTAAGAGGCTAGTTTGTTGGTGGTGTTGCTAGATAAAATAGCATAAATCCTACTGATCTGAGCAGAGCTTTTACCTTTAACAGGATATTGTTCTATTTAGAACTAGCCTGAGTTACCGTTACTTACTTTATTACAGCTTTCTAAATCTTCGAATACTATTACTAAATAAAGCTTATATTATGAACTGTAATGTGAAAAAATACAGGTTTTTAAGAAGTAAATTTTTTCATCCTGCTTCAATATATTTATTTATTTATTTATTTATTTATTTATTTATTTATTTATTTTTAAAGATTTTATTTATTTATTTTGACAGAGAGAGATCACAAGTAGGCAGACAGGCAGGCAGAGAGAGAGGAGGAAGCAGGCTCCCTGCTGAGCAGAGTCCAATTCGGGACTTGATCCCAGGACCCTGGGATCATGACCTGAGCTGAAGGCAGAGGCTTTAACCCACTGAGCCACCTAGGTGCCCCTCAATATATTTAAATAAGGCATCACTAATTATGCTAAAACTATCGCTCTTCAAAATGCTTTAAATCCAACCAATAACAGTTTTGAGTTAATAATTTCATTAAGGATTATACTTTAAGATTTCAAACTGATACTTAAAAAAAAAAATCCCAGTACATTAAATGATGGCATATTCTATTCCTACACTCACTAATTACTTGCTTCTTTTCTCTTTTTTATATCTTGGACATCAACTAAACATTGTAGGCGGTTAATTATATGTGTATGTTATAATGATATTAATATTGCATATTAATACATATGTATTTATATATTTCCATCAAGACCCAGTAAGTTAATGAATTCAAAACTTTGTTATTAAGATAATTTTTTGGTAGCTTTAAAAATTGGTTAAGTTGGAAACTTCAAAGCCTGGAAAATTAAAAATTCATTAAATATTATTGGAGAAGGACTTTCATGAAAGTATTTTTTTGTAACATTTTCCAAGTATTTCATTTTCCCTTTTATTTTTTTTTCATTTTCCCTTTTAAATTGGCAATAGTAAATTAAGCAAAATCAATACTGTGAAGAGTTCACATTAAATTGATCTACTCAAAGCATTAAAGAGGTAATTTCAAAAGTTGATAGTATAGGCTCACTTCAACAACACATGGCTAAAACTGGAAGAATATTAAGAAGATGAGCATGGCTTCTTTGCAAGGATGACACACAAATTCATGAACATTCCATATTAAACAAACAAAAGAGTTGATGATTCATCTGCTTCTACCTATCCAAATGATGTAAGAGGGCAATATCCAAACTTCAGCTACCCTGAAGAGAAATCAAATGACTTAAGAAATGAACATTTAAAATTGAGTTTTTAAATCAAATATACTGGAACAATTTCCAGAAAAATAATTAGACCAATATTGGGAACACTTGGAACCTATTCATCAATTCTTGAAAGTATCTTCTAACAAGCAAATATTGCTGCATTTCTGCCACTTACCACAGAAATCCACCAAGGACTAAAAAAATAACACTGCCAAAGTACTTGCCATTGACCAAAGAAACTCTCCCTTGTCTCCATCAGCATTATATCGTAAACAAGGGGGATGCACTTGAAAAGACAGAGCCAAACCATTAAACAAAATTAAAAACCAGCTGAGAACTAGCATCCTAAATCTACACTGAATGCCCTATTTCAGTATTCTCTGGCACCGTTGGAATATTTATTTTATTAAAGTATTTTAAAATTTAACTTCTTGGGGCACCTGGATGACTTAGTTATTAAGCGTCGGCCTTCAGCTCAGGTCATGATCCCAGGTCCTAGAATCAAGCCCTGCATGACACCAGGCTCCCTGCTCTGCTCAAGAACCCTCTTTCTCTCTCTCCCACTCTCCCTGCTTGTGTTCCCTCTCTTACCGTGTCTCTCTCTGTCAAATAAATAAATAAAATCTTTTCAAAAATTTAATTAAAAAGTAAAAATTTAACTTCTTATCTAGTCAAACTTACATTTCAAAATTCCCTCATTGTAGGTCTACATATTTTTTTTTTATTTTTAGTAAATTTATGAAGTTGTGCAATTACAACTATGATACAGTTTTAGAATATTCTTCCCATTATCTCAAAAAGCTCTCAGATGCATTCCCCTGTATGGATTGTACCATATTTTGGTTATCATTCACTGGTTCATAAACAATACGTTGCTTCCAGGTTTTGGCTAGCATGTATAATTCCTCCAAGAATTTCAAGTAGATGTCTTTGTGTGAATATGTTTTTATTTTTCTTAGTCCCTATGGTAAATTTATGTGTAACTTTTAAGAAAACTATCACACCAATTTCCCTAAGTGTCTGTAACACATTCCATTCCCACAAGTAATGTGGGGTAATTCCAGTACTTCACATCTTTACCCACACTAAATATACTAAATATTTTTGGTTTTATTTATAGCAGTTCTATTCGATTTAGTGATCTTTCTTTGTGGTTTTCTTTGTATTTCCCTAATGAATAACAACGTTAAGAACCTTTTCAATTTCCTGTGAGCCATTCATATACCTTCTTCAGTACATTGTCTGTAAAAATGTCTTTTTCTGGGTTTTTTTGGTTGGATTTTTGTCTTCTTCTTAACAAGTCTTAAGAATTCTTCATATATTTTTAATGCGGTCTTTTAGAGATGTAGGATTAGCACACTTTCTTCCAGTCTATCTTTTCTCTTTAATGGTTTCTTTTAAAGCATATGGCTTTTCATTTTAGTGAACACTTTTTTTTTTCCCTTCTTTCTGCCTTCATGTCTAAAACCATTTGCCCAAACGGAGGTCACACAGATTTTGTCCCCTATTTTCTCTTAGAAGTTAAAATAGATTTTTTTTTCTTACATTTATTTCTACAATCTCATTTTGAGCTAGTTGTCAGATGTCATGAGGTAAGTGTTTGAGTACTTTTTTTTTCCCCATACACATGGCTAGCCAGTTGTCCAAACAAAAATTATAGAAAAGACATGTCTATGTACTGTAGAATTAGCTGGGCATATTGTTGGAAAAGTAATTGAACACTTATGTAAGGATTAATGAATTTATCCTCAAGTGTATCTGAATGAGTCTACATCCATCTTTTCTCCTTTATTCTGATCATTTGGCTAAAGTTTGTCATTTTTGTTAATCTCTTTAAATCGCCAACTTCTAATTTCATTGATTTTTCTATTTTTTCTGTCTTTTATTTCATTGATTTATGTTTTCATCTTAATTATATTCTTTCTTCAGCTTGGTTTATGCTTAGCTTGCTTTTCTTTTGCTTTATTTTAAATACAGGTTATGGACACAATCTGTTTCCCACTAAGCACTAATTTAGGTGCATTCCATAAACCTTACACATTGGTTGGTTTTTTAATTCAATTTCACTCAGTTTAAAATCTTTTCTGATACCCCTTTGTGTTTTGTTTTTAAACCATGTGGTTGCTTAGAAGTGTGTGGTTTGTTTCCAAATATTGTAATGATCATCTACCATCAGGTTTCACAGTTAAATATATGAATGAGTGAGTTCGTATAGGATGTCACTATTAAGTTCCTTTTAACATGTGTTTATTAAAAAAGTTATATTCCTAATATATATTTGAAGAGTTCCCTTTGTATTTGAAAATTTATGTAATTTTGTGGGACTCCTGGGTGGCTCAGTCAGTTAAATATCCAGTTCTTGATTTCAGCTCAGGTCATGATCTCATGGTCGTGAGATTGAGCCTCAAGTTGGGCTCCCATGGAGCCTGCTTAAGATTCTCTCTCTAACCTCTCCTTCTCCCCATCTCCCTTCTAAAAAAAGAAAGTTCTTTAACAAATAAAAATTACTAAAATTTACATGTCTTTATCTTTAAATGCTTTACAGATCAGCAATGTGAAATATGGAAGACTGATTTATCTTTTTGGGTAAATATATTTACCCAAGAAGGGTAGAAATATATTTCTATATATCAGGAGAAATATATTTCTCCTTTCCTCACACATACAACCCCTAGAGACAGACACATACAAATGATGTTTAAGTGGTTTGCTCTTTAGATCAATTACAAGGAGTTCATATATAATAATTGATTTTATACAAATATGAAAGTTAATTGCACTATCAGGACAGGGAAGACCATCTTTCCCAAATCTTCTAAATAACTCAAGGGAAAGTACTTCCCCCACAATTTTGTTTCATTTCTGTTGTGAATATCCTTAACAGATATGTTGCAAATGAACATCTATTGAGTATCCATTCTGTAGTCAACATAGAACTAAGCAATAGTTCAATACAGGTAATGGTCTATTACTTTGCAGTTTCCTGTTACTTTTATCTGGGTATCTTCAAATATGATTTACATCTATTGAACTACTGAATTGCATCCAGTTGGATATAATAAACCAGAGATTTTCAAGCTCATCGTGATTCCTACTTCTGCTTTCACATATTTGGCATTCAGAGACTGTAAAGCTGAACTCTTTACAAACTTTCAGCAATAAATATTTAGTTGTTTCAACAGTTTCTGTCTATCTAGGAGTAAAATACAAAGCACCAATAATCAGACCTTTCTCTTTGTCCTTTTCTCAGTCTAAAAGGAAAAGGAAGGGTGCCTGACTGGTTCAGTCTATAAAGTATGTGACTCTTGATCTCAGGATTATGAGTTCGAGCCCTACCTTGGGTATAGTGATTAGTTAGAAATAAAATCTTAAAAATAAGAAAGAGTAAAAGAGAGAAAAGGAAATGACTATAGTGAAGATTCAGGCAGCCAATTATAATTTAATGGGTAGAGAGCTATTTTGGGTGTCCATGAGATGTCTTTATTCACAATTTTTTTTT
>LNAC01000258.1:2983464-3032853 GCA_002007465.1 Ailurus styani
TTCTTTGCCCAAGGGGTACAGGTCTGTGAATCATCAGGCTTACATCTTTCACAGCATTCACCAAAGCACAAAACCTCCCCAATGTCCATAACCAATTCACCCTATACCTACCCTCCCACCCCCCAGTAAAACTCAGTTTGTTTTGTGAGATTAGGAGTCTCTTATGGTTTGTCTCCTTCCCCATCCCATCTTGTTTCATTATTTTTCCCCTACCACCCACGACCCCCCACCCTGACTCTTGAGTTCCTCATATCAGAGAAATCATATGATAATTATCTTTCTCTGATTGACTTATTTTGCTCAGCACAATTTTTAAGAATAATTTTTGGATTTTCTCAGCTATTTCGTACCATATTTACAGATCTTGCATTAAATGCAATTATAGCTAGGTCAACATGAGTTTCAGTTGGCATGATTTAAAATGTTAAGTGTTTGGGCCTGACAATGGTTTCTGGAACTGAATTTATGAACTTTTGACTCTAACTCTTCATTGTTTTTAGATCAGAGTTCTTCCTCTGTGGATTACCTCTTAATTGGTATGGAAGCTCATAATTGTAACAGTTCTTTGGAATCGTTTCATCAAAGGTACTCACGCAGAGACTTAAAATACATCCAATACCATCTATCTGAAAATCTGCATACAGATAATTTTCTGCCTCAAAGTCCAGCTCAGGTGGCTAACGTTCTTTGAGTCAGCTGTAAAATGATTAGCCTTCTACCATTCATACAAAATGACAAATCATCATGAGGGAAGGGATAGGGTGGATGGGTTATGGACATTGAGGAGGGTTTGTGCTATGGTGAGTGCTATGAAAGGTGTAAGCCTGATGATTAAAACCTGTACCCCTGGGGCAAATAATAAAAAAAATAAAGTTTAAAAAAATCTTGTTTGTCTGGTTTTAGAAATAACCACAAGAAAAATAGAAAAAATAATGACAAATCATCCTTTTAAAATGCTTAGCTAAACACCTGCTTCTCAGGTGCAATAATTTGTACTCAGAAGTTTTGCTTTGTTCTTCTCTAACTAAACAATTTGTATGTGTGTTTTCAGTGATTAGTGATTTTTATTTTTTATTATTTTCCAATTAGCACATTTTATTTATTTTTTGTCTAAATAATAACAGTAATTTAATTGGCTGATCCCTTAACATTCTTGTTCAAAACATTTTAATCAATCTGCCAGCTTTTGGCAATGTCTCATTTAGGGTGAGAGCCTTGGTTATGTAACTAGAAAGCTCAGGAGAAGGGCAAGTCCTTCAGAGGG
Organism: Ailurus styani; assembly: GCA_002007465.1. NCBI lineage: Eukaryota > Metazoa > Chordata > Mammalia > Carnivora > Ailuridae > Ailurus > Ailurus styani. Next base: position 2,984,729 of record LNAC01000258.1, read on the forward strand.
TAACAGACACTGAAATTACAGTTTTCATGGACACTTCATCAAGCTATTTATTGCAAATCCTAAACTTCTAAAGTTCTGATGATACCAGGAAGATAAATTGTCCCAGAGGAGTGACAGAAACTTCTGGACTATGCAGATTGGCACTCATTTCTCAAAATAAGGAAGAACTTTTACAGGAAATTCTTTTTTTTTTTTAAGATTTTATTCNCAGATTGGCACTCATTTCTCAAAATAAGGAAGAACTTTTACAGGAAATTCTTTTTTTTTTTTTAAGATTTTATTCATTTATTTGACACACATAGAGAGAGATCACAAGTAGGCAGAGAGGCAGGCAGAGAGAGAGGAGGAAGCAGGCTCCCTGCCGAGCAGAGAGCCCGATGTGGGCCTCGATCCCAGGACCCTGAGATCATGACCTGAGCCGAAAGCTGAGGCTTTAACCCACTGAGCCACCCAGGCACCCTATAGGAAATTCTTACAACGTCACATTTCTGGATTCCTAATACCTTAATCATGCTCTCTAGAATCATATCCTGTGATGGAAAATCAGCTTCAAGGGGTTTAGAATGATGATACTCTGACAGAAAAGTTCTAGGAAGGAGGAGAAACAAGATAGGGAAGGGGACAGTTCTAAGGAAGAATGTATTTTTGCTAGAATGCAATGTGAGCTCATCCACACAGGTATTTCTAGAACATGAATTTTATCACTGAGTATGTTTCATATTGAGGCTGGAGGAATGGTCTTTTGTTCACCCAGTTCAGTAGCTCAGTATCAATCAGCCATAGGCTACAGGCTACTCAGGTGCATAAATGTTGGAGAGAAGGAAGAAAAAGATTATAAAACCTTCCAGCCTCAGAAGTTTATTCAAGTTGATTCAAGGACAATTCTCAATAGAAGAATACAGCTGTGCGCCAGTAGCAGCCTACCATCATGTCAGTTTAGGTGAAGAGGGGTATTCAGCTGGTGGGGAAGGGGTGCTCTGACTCACTAAAGGAATCTGGGGTGGACCACCAATAGTGTCTCCCATACTAGATAAATATGGCATGATATTCCAGTTTGCTTAGGCATTTTACAGAGAAAACAAAAGTAAGGAATAAAAGAAAGGAAGTACCATATGAGTCCTAAAAATGTGATAGCAGCCTAATTAAACATGCTAGTATTTAGGTAATTAGGCTCCTTTTCTTAGGATTATCTCCAATTACTTCACCCTTTAGTAGGATATTTGAAGTAGTTTATCAGCTAAGTCATCATTTCTTCCTGTGTCCAAGTAGATTTCTAATAAAATATCTGAGATGTTATATTTCATTTGACTTTATGACAGACTCTTTCTCTACTCATCCAACTGAATGCATATCAAAGTGTTAAATGTAAAAAAATATTTAAAAGTACTGAGACTTTCATATTTTCCAGTACTTTATTGGGTTGAAATGATAGAAAACCATGACATGGTTATTGAACTATTGATTTAATTTCCAAAGTTACACTTTTATCGAACTATTGACTCGAGTTCTAAAGTCACACTTTTATTTCATTCTTTGTGTTGCCTTTACAAGCAGTTTGCAAATAACACCACTTCTTTGCCAGGTGGCTTCTTGCCAACAGGGGATGGTCCAGAACTCTCAACATGTGGTGACTGGAGAAGGTGCCTACTGCTTCCTGTGCTTTCTGCTTCTGTGTTCCTCCTTCGAGCAACTGCCCAACTGCCGTTAGTCCTGGGAGTGGCCGCAGTTGCTCTGCCTTCCCTTTCTACATCCTCCCTGAACATGTATTTCATGACTTCTCTGAAGCATCAGCTTTTGGGAGTTAGAAAACACAGTCATTCCATAGTTTGGCTATTGTGGACATTGCTGCTATAAACATTCGGGTGCACGTGCCCCTGAGGAAGGATTCACAGACCTGTACCCCTTGGGCAAATAATAAAAAAAAAAGAAAGAAAGAAAGAAAACACAGTCGTCATTTCTTTGTTAAATCAGTAGTACCCTTCAGAATATAAATGTACTAAGCCAAAATTATATTTTATGTGAAGAAGAAAGAAAGGAATTAAGGAAGGGAATAAAAGAGGAAGGGATGGAGGGCGGGAAAGAGGGAAGGAGGGAGGGAGGAGGGAGGAAGGAAGGGAGGGATGGAGGGAGGGAGGAAGGAAATATAATATGGATTGGTTTGGCTTGGTTTTTCTTTTTTTTTTTTTCTTTCAAGCTGGAAATGGGAAATGGTTGGCAATTCACAGAATTAATCCTTTAAATGAACTGACCTATTTCATTTCTTTATGTTATAATGTATGTAATTGTAAGTGTTAAAACATTTAAGAGAATACGTTTGTTATTAGATTTCTGGAATTTTAAACTAAATATAGATCTTACCTGTGGGATTGCATAATAATAAACCCAACATAAGTTAAAAATACCATAACTTGAAATGTAATTGATGCGCATAAGTGATAGAACACCATAGCGTAGCCAAGCCTATCTTAAATGTTCTCAGAACACTTAGATTAGACTGCAGTTGGGGGAAATCATCTACCACAGAGCCTATTTGATAAGTGTTGAATATCTATTGAATACTGCACCGAAAGTGAACAACAGGATGGTTAAAGGGTGCAGAATGGTTGTAAGTGTACCAGTTGTTTACCCCTGAAATCAAAAGTTTGAGAAGGAGCTGCAGCTCGCTGCCACAAGACAGCATCAGGAGAAAATATTGTACCACATATTGCTAGCCCAGGGAAAGATCAAAATTCAATATAAAGTTTCTATTGAATGAGTATTGCTTTTGCACAATTGAAGAATCAAAAAATTGTAAGTTGACCCATTGTAAGTCAGGGACCATCTGTATAATGCAGTAAATATTAAATTTGAGATACAGTATTTTTTTAAATATTCATTAGTGTTTAATTTCATTAATTGTGTAAGCACTATAAAGTATTTAGAGGAATATTAATTTTCTAGTGATACCAAAGTTGGGAATTATTATATGTGTGGCACTGTACCCCATGTAAATATAAAGCACTGTAAAACATTTTTTAAGAAATTTATCTGTGACCTTCACTAATGAGTAAAAAAGAATATTTGCACTTATAAATTTATGCCTCTGTAAATTAACTAGGGTCACAAAGAAAAAAATGTAGCAAATGAAAAATAAGATATAAGCATTCTAATGGAGTTTGATTTTAGACTCAAATACTATATGTTGTTAATATTCAATAGGGAAGGATGTAGACAATGGGTTTCCATATATAAAAAGTCATAACAAACAAGGATTTTTAGGTATTTATAACAAGTCAATGTTCTAGACACTTTGCTTACTGAGACTTTTTGGTCTTAAAAGAGTTATTCAAAGTATTACTTTTATTCCCATTTTTCAGTTGAAAAAACTAGGCACAGAGCTATTTCATTGCTTACTCCTGACTCACGTATTACTATGTTTAAGTGAGTTGCTCTGTTTTCAAATAAAGATACAAAAGTTATCTTCTAATCAACAACTCCGCCTTGAATTGCTAACCTTTATATAAATTACCTGTGTTCTTCTCTTTTTAAAGATGTATTTATTTGAGAGAGAGAGAGAGACCAAAGGAAGGGGGATGGGTGGGCAGAGGGAGAGGGAGAAGAAGAAAAGCAGATTCCCTGCTGAGTGGGGAGCCTGACACTTGGGGTTTGATCCCATGACCCTGAAATCATGACCTGAGCCTGTATCAAGAGTCAGATGCTCACACCAAAGCCATCCAAGCATCTCTACCTGTGTTCTCTTCTTAAACTGGATAACTTCTAAGTAGAAAGATAACTTATTTAGATATTTTTATATGTACAATGAACAGTTTTTATAAAACATTTGTTTGTGGCTATCTGAGTTAGGAAAACCTGGAAACTCTTTGGATTTCATGCACATAAAATTTATATAAAATTAATAACTTTAAATGCCATAATTTGCAGGAAAATCCATATTTCCTTGCTTTTAATAGTAAAATGATATTTATCCAACATACTTATAATAGTTTTCTATTGTTGCATAATAAAGTTTACAAATTTAGTGACTTAAAATAACACTTTTTTCCCCCTCTGGAACTCTAGGGGGAGTCCTTTCCTTTTTTCCAGCTTCTCAAAGTCGTCAGCATTCTCAGGCTTTTTGACCCATTCCTCCATCTTCAAAACCAGCAATGGAGTTGTAATCTCTCTCTTACCCTGACCCTGTATTCTGTGGTCACACCTCCTTCTCTGATATTGACAACTCTGCTTTCCTCTTATGAAGACCTTCGTGATTACAGTGGATATCCTGTGTAATGCAGGATAATCTTCTCATCTCAAGACCCTTAACTTAATCCTATCAGCACAATCCTTTTGCCATGTAAGGTAGCACATGCACAGGTTTTGGGGTCAGGACAGGGACATCCTTCAAGGTGAATTTTTATGTCTCTTAACAACTAATGTTCACTGATTTAGTATGTATTTATTCAGCCCTGAACACATTCCAGACATTATTCTAGGTATGGGAATAGCACTAAACCAAAGGTCAAATTCTGTCCCTTCCTGGAGTTTACAGTCTAGTGAAGAAGACAGAAACTAAACAAAACTAACTAAGAATACATAATATAGGGGCACCTGGGTGGCTCAGTGGGTTAAAGCCTCTGCCTTCGGCTCAGGTCATGATTTCAGGGTCCTGGGATCGAGCCCCACATCGGGCTCCCTGCTCAGTGGGGAGCCTGCTTCCTCCTCTCTCTCTGCCTGCCTCTCTGCCTACTTGTGATCTCTCTCTCTGTGTCAAATAAATAAAATCTTAAAAAAAAAAAGAATACATAATATATCAGACGGTGATAGTGTTCTCAAAAAAAATTACACAGGAAAGCAGAGTACAGAGAGTTAAGGGTATATGTTATAAACATTGTGGGTAGAGAAGACCACTCTCAGAAGCAAAAATCCTAAGGTAGCAAGGGCTTCAGGTAGGAGCATGTCAGGTGTGTGTGAGTGGCCACATAGTGAGCACAGGTGAGAGTAGTGGGATACGAGGTCTGTGAGGAATAAACAGGGAGCCAGACTTTGCAAAACCTGATAGCACACCTCTGTAAGTTTGGCCAGTTAGTGGTGATTCTTAATGCATGACATCTTGGTAATAAACAGTATTGTAATAAGGCTGGCTTTGATTTTAACAGGTCCGTTATGGCTGTTAACTAGGAAAATAGTTGGAAGGAAGAAGAGAATAAATAGAAAAGATTAATTATAGACCACTAAAATAATCCAAGATGGGAACACCATAGATTGAAAATGAAAAGAGAAATAGAGAGACTGAGCCTGTGTGTGTGTGTGTGTGTGTGTGTGTGTGTGTGTGTGTGTGTGTGTGTGTGTTTGGTGGTGGAGGCTCAGGTGCTAGACTTTGGATTAGAGCTCAGCTGGGATGTGTTAATATGAGACATCTCTGGGCTGTACAAGTGGTGGTGTCTATTACAGATGGGTATAGAAAACTGGAGTTCAGGGAAAGAGTCCTGGAACAAATTATCAACCTATGAGATGATAAATGAAGCCATGAAACAGAATGAGAACACCAAGGACATGTGTGCAGACAAAAATTAGAAAAGATTCAAATACTGTGCCCCAGGGCACTCTGGATTCCAGTATCTCAGTCAGAACACTCAGACATGGATGAACTTATGGAAATAACATTAAGTTTTTCAAAATTATTAGATACCATCTGTAATTGTTATGTGTACGTATATTATTTTACAAGAAACTAAATCACGTGAATTGTTTACTAAAATGGCATATATTATTTCAACAAATTATATTTTTTCATCCTGTACAGTTTACCATTTTTTACCAAGTATTAAAAGTTAACAAATTAAAAGACTTTCACTCTTTTTATCACATAATATTTTCAAATTATTAAACCATTTAATAATTTTTCTACCTCTGTCTATACAAGTAGATGTGGCCATTTCAAACAGTTTCATTTCAAACAGTATATGACTTCCAAATTCTGTAAAACAGTCTATGTCTTTTGGCAATTTTGTTTATTTAGTTTATTGACTCTTTCGTTTTTTGGTTTGTCAAATTTTCAGTTTTAATAACTATATTGGTTTCTTTGTAAACCTTAAGAAAGTATTGGCATCGTTGGTAAAATATCACTTATTAAAGCCAAGTTTCTTTTTAAAAATTATTTTCCTTTTTAGTTAAGATTTTATTTATTTATTTGACAGAGAGAGATCACAAGTAGGCAGAGAGGAAGGCAGAGAGAGAGGAGGAAGCAGGCTCCCCGCCGAGCAGAGTCCGATGTGGGGATCGATCCCAGGACCCTGAGATCATGACCTGAGCTGAAGGCAGAGGCTTAAACCACTGAGCCACCCAGGCGTCCTAAAAATTATTTTCTTTTGTCCATCCTTTAACTGGCACCAGAAATGTTCTAAGCTGCTCTGATTTTGCATCAGAAAGATTCAAGCATTTATGACTTTACATTTAAGGAGAATACAAAAATACTTATTCTTGCAGTATTATCCCTTAAGTCTGGATATTTATTTTTAATATTCCAATAATTTTGCATTTATAAATATCAACATACTCCATGCTTACTACTCACATGCAATGACAATAAGCTAAAACTAAAGTAAAAATTCATTATAATTAATGATAATTTTATAATCCAAGTTATTGAGTTATACTTCATAAAGTATAATATAAAGTATATATACTTTATATATACTATATACTTTATATAATTTATTACTCTTACACTTTCAAAATTAATATTATACAGATAACCAACTGATAGGGAAGCTTACCAATATTTTAAAACAAGTATATCTACATCTTACTTCCATGCCATGGAGTGAATGTGATGGTTTTGAAAGCCTCTTTTAAGAACTACCCTGAAAAAGGCAGAAAATCCTACAAAAGTAGAAGTCAATTCAAACAGGAGGTAAAGATCACCAGTGCCATGAACTTCAAAAAGAGGAAAGATAGATGAAAATAAATAGATGATAAATAAAAGAGAGAGAATGGGAATCTATGTGTATGTGCGTTATCTACATGTATATGCATACCTTAGATCCTTTTTCTTAGTAATCTTTCTTAGTCATGGGCATGATTGCAAACAGTCTCTGTGCTCCTGCGGCCCTCTATATTCAAGACTCAAAATTGTAGTCAAGAACATCAGATTGGTGGACCTAGGTCAAATACTCATTTCTTAGCCAGGAAGTAGGTATAGGAACATCTTTTACCTATGGGTTCAGTAGTATAAGGTGTATCCCTACATCCCACTTACCTGAGGATGGGCCAAAAGGAGAAAGCTAGAAGATTAATTTACCCAATGCTTCCTCAAAACATGTGCTAGAAACCTGGAAAAAACAATTACAAGCCTGTAACTGTATCCACTGCAGCTGTATTGTTTCAGATTATTTGTTACTTGAGTACTGTGGAGGTGTTGGCTCCATGTTCTTTCCTAAATCACTGCCCTCTCCTGGTCAGCTTTCCTGCTGGCTGCCTCACACTTGGACTGTAGCAGCTGGGGCTTCCCTCTGTTTCAGCTGTGGTACTTATAAAGACGTTAGGGAAGAGCTGGCAGAGTTTTTCCAATGGTTTAGCTCATTCCAAATCCAGGTCCTATATGAACTGTAATCCCTTGCATGCCTAGTTTGGCTTTCATGCCCAACGGAAAATCACTTGGAAGCTTTACTGGGCACTTCTGTCTCCATTCTCTAGCCAAGGAAGTAAAAGTATAGAAATCTTATCCAAAGGAGTATTCTGGAATTTCCTTTTCTCTTGTTGTTGTTGGTAATTTAACTTGATTCAGGATTTCCCTTCTAGGCTTTTGTTGTTCCCTGGTAAGGATGCAAAAATAATGAGGCCATCTCACAAATAAGAAATCCGAAGACCATAATAGTAGGAAACCTTTGTAATCACTATTTATTTCAAGGATACCCATAATCAGCAACATCCTGGGAAGAACTCTTCCACACAATAAAGAGGAGTCTAATTGTTTTACAATGCAAATACTACTGTTTTGTCCGTAACTCTCAATTTCCTTTACTTCTAACTGTACACCTGACCCAGGCTTGTGCTCATTGTTCTGTATCTTCCTCCTTCCCCCAAGTTATCCGGAGGAGACAATTCCAAGTCAGCAAGACATTTATGTTCTGAGAGTCAATTTATGATTTTATTCTTTGGTTTGTCCGATGGCTCACAGCATCGCCCTGGAATTCTTTTTGATCATGAGTCTTTAATATCAGTTTGTTTATCTTGGTTTTATTCTCTTCTTTCCAAGATCTGGCCAATCTCACTTTTGTACCCGCAAGTCCTATGATTATTTCACTTATTATTATTAGCAAATTTAGAGACTCTGGATATGGAAAGTGTCTTCTTATGATTAAGAAATGTAAGGGACTCACTTTTAAACATAAAAAAACCTAGAATTGTCCCAAACCAGGTATATTCCATAGGACCAAATCAACATGCTCTTATTTGAAACAGCAGGTGTGTGGAGTACAGGGTGACAAAGGCACAACACAAAGTTATGCCAAATATTAGAGAAAAAATTTAGCATATATACTTCATTTTTGCCAGAAATAGTCATTTTGTGTGGGAAAAATAGAAAGAGATACTGGTTCAAGCCTTTAAGGACCAACTGTTGACAGCTGAACATAGATAAGTCGCCAGATGTAGAAACCTTATGCGGTTTTGTTGCTAGTAGACAGATGTCCTCCTGAGCAGAACTGAGGACATGGACTCAGGACCATGGATGAGAAAGTAACAAAAGAAGAGAGACAAGATCACAGCTGCCTGTGGTGTCCTGGCTTTCCTCTCTGCCTCCTCCTGTATGGAATTCTTAAGCAAAGTCCAAGTAGTTATGATCCCCGGAAATAAAAGATCTTATGCACATCTAGAATGATAAGGAATTATGTTTTGAGAAAGAACATTTGACAAGATACTTCTCTGTGACATGAAGCAAATCTAAGGAAATGTGAGTTTTCTACAAGAACTAAAGGAAGTGATAAGCGGCTTGCAAATACAGAAAAGAAAACTTAGGTAATACAGCACTGAGAAGAACAGAAAAAATCCATTATGAATAGCTACTCTGTAAAAAAAAGGACAAGACATGTAAAAACTCACAGAAATAAAGATGGACTTGGGGAAACCAACCCGTTAAATTAAAGGAGCCAATACATAGAGAGATGAGACAGAATGATCACTGCAGGAGTCAGAACAAAGACTATATATATGTGTGGTACCAACTCTAGTAAAATATGGCTCCCAGACTTATGCCTAAACCTATGGCTAGAAAAAGCTACAATCATTTAGAGTTGAATCATAGCACATGCATCACTAAGATTAGGAGGGCCATCCATGCCCCCCTACAAACACATGACGTATCAGAGTCCACTCACTCTTTGTTCTTCTGTAAGATTACTGCACACACATTTTCCCCTCACTTAGTCTCGAAAATACGGTATTAGCAATATGTTACTTAAATTAAGAAATATAGTAGTATAGAATCAGAAAAAAAATAGATGATCAAAATGAGCCAATAGAATTAGGCAAAGAGGATCAGGGGTATTTAAATTTGTATACATATCACAGATAATGTCAGGAACTGATACAGAAAATAAAATGAAAAGAGTCTTATACTGAAATCTGTTTACTGTCATTATATTTTACAGAATAATTGTAGGTTAGATAGCTGATCACAGTCCAGAGTTTGGATCTGAGATTTTCAGGAAAAAAGAACTCAACTTTGTCGGGATGCTAATAGATTATTCAGTACAGAGCATTAAAAAACCAGCAGGAATACTGGTTAATTTATAGTTACACTCTTTTGTCATTTACGTACTGTTTCTTGCAACAAGTTGACCAGTGCGGATAAATATTTGCCTCTCTACTATTGGAATAATTCATGTAGGTGGCTGAGTGCCTCTATTCTAAACACAGGTGGATGAACAATTTCAAATTCTGGCTATTTCTCTGACCTTTTTCAAAACTGTGGGCACATGGATATTATAATCAATCCAGAGAGAGAATTTTCAGCACTTATATTAACACTATAAATCAGGCTGTATTATTCTTTTGTGTTTGTTTCATAAATCTCATTAGTCACATGTATATCAATCAAATGCCAAACTGTCTTTTTAGTTCCAAAAGAGTAAACTTAACTCTAAATTTTAGGGCATTTTATGTAAGAATTCATGTACTGAGTATAGAAATATTCAGACAGCTTTTCATTTGACAAATGACAATAATATTGTAAACTGTGAGAAAGGGGACACCTGGGTGGCTCAGTCATTAAGGGTCTGCCTTCTGCTCAGGTCATGGTCCGAGTGTCCTAGGATCGAGCCCCACATGGGGCTCCCTGCTCAGTGGAAAGCCTGCTTCTCCCTCTCCCACTTCCCCTGCTTGTGTTCCCTTTCTCACTGTGTCTCTCTATGTTGAATAAATAAATAAAATCTTTAAAAAGAAAAAAAAAGAAAACTCTGAAATAGGTAGTTTCCAGGAATTCACGTATTTGTCTTATTTGGTGACCATAAATGATTTACTGAATAGTATTTTTTCTAATGTATCAAATTGTTGTTTATCTTCTTCCATGTAGGAGTACTGAGATTCTGTGCTGATCTCAGAGAATAGAAGTAAACCTGTTTGAGCCCATAAATTAAAACAAGCTTTGTCCTCATGAAATAGAAACTATGTATCTTTTTTTAAAATCTTTAGTTATATATTTGACAGAGAGAGAGAGAGAGAGAGAGAGGAACAAAGAGAGAAGCAGATTTCTCACTGAATGAGAGCCTGATGGGGGGCTCAATCCCAGGACCCTGGGTTCATGGCCTCAGCCAAAGGCAGACACTTAACTGACGGAGCCATCCAGGTGCCTGAAACTATGTATCTTTAAATATGATGCGAAAACTAAGATAACATATAAATCAGGAGACGCCGCTAGGAATACATAAACTGTTTCTTTCATGAGTATAAATCAGTGTGCTAAATCTCAAATCATGGCAAGCAGAGACAGAATAAAGCTGCTTTTATGATCAAGAGTAGTAAGCAAATCAGCTAAAATACAAAAACCACTTCTGGCAACATAAAGATTTTTGTTTTGTTTTGTTTTGTTTTGATTTGTTTGGCTGAAATCAACTTTATAAAAACACTTGAGAGGATTCCAAACAATTTAACTAATGGGGAAAGCTAAAACTTAATTAAGGAAGATGTAAAGTGTAAATACAGAATATAATGAAATAAAATTCTGTGACCTCCCAGTTTTTATATTGACTCTAAGTTGTTTAGAATGTATGAACTTTAAGAGATAATGGGATGCATTTCATTTTGGAAGGAGCAGGTAAAATATATGTAAGAATTATATTAGTAAAAGGGAAATAGAAAAACTGTATGTGAGGCACCTGGGTATCTCTGTCTGTTAGATATCTGACTCTTGATTTCAGCTCAGGTCATGATCTCAGGGTCCTGGGATGGAACGCCATGTTGTGCTCGGGGGTCGGCAGGGATTCTGTTTAAGATTCTCTCTCTTTCCCTCCCCTTTTGCCCCTCCCCCTGGTTGTACTTTCTCCCCCTCTCTCTCCTTCGCTAAAATAATTAAATATATCTTAAAAAAAGAAAAACTAGTATGAAATTATTTTGTAGTTCAGAAAAAACATTGAGTTTCTGATCAAGATATAGACACATTTTAGGAATTCAATGTCCAAAGATTAAAAAGTCATTTATTTATTTCACAATTATCAAATACTTTGAGATTCCATATATGACATCACAACTGTTCTTAGTACTGTGTATATTACAAAATTTCTGGTTTGTGGAGCTCAAATTCTAATAAGAGGAGCATAGGTCTGCAACATGAGCAGACAATTAGCCTGTATATAATGGATCTCAAATATGGTTAGATTTGTTCCAGATAGGGAAAACTTATGGAGTGAAAAACAAAGGAGTTGAATAAATAGGAAAGAAAGAAAGAAAAAAAAAAGCAAAATTGAACTATGTCATTTAAATTGTAGTAGGTAGAGAATGGATGACATGCCCAGGTAAAGTTTATTCAAATGTTGATAGGATCCATGGATTCTAAGTTTTGATGAAGTTGAGTGGTTTATGGCTTTGAGGTGCTAGAGAAAATAATTCTGACTTCAAGAAGCAATGTGCAATAAAACCACACACTACACACACATACATGCTCACAGGCACACAAACCCTAAATACAGCAGTTCAAAATGATACTCTGAGAGCCTTCCTTAACACAGCTGGAATGTCAGTAAATAAAGAACATGAGAACAATTTAAAACAGAACACTGGAGGAAGACTGGAAGAGTTCACAACATCATCAAACTAAAGAACTTTTGAAAGACAAAGGGTGCATGGAATCACAGAATTGTAACAAGAATTTTCAGAGGAAGTCTAGTCAGGCATGGAAACCAGACTTCCTTTCAGAGCGTCAGAAAGTTGCAGAGAAAGAAAAGTGAGAACAAGATAGGAATGATGATAATATGTGTGCTAAATATCTATAATCTATTAATTCTATATACTCAGTCCCAGTGTGAATGAGAAATGCACACTTTGGGTTAAAACTAAGGAACCGTGTGTGGAGATTTAGGACTATCTGCAAGGTCAATGTCAAAATATCTATTGAGGGCATTGTGCCATGTTGCATAATCTTGCAAAATTTGGCATTTGGAAGGATCCCTTATTCTGTCTGTTGTTTTCTATTCTCTGTGAAAGAGATAATTATGTTTTCGTGAAGATTCAACGAGCCCTTCAACTTTCTATTGTGAAATATAGAAACCTAATAAGTAAATATCGATAGAAATAATCCTTTCAAGTTACCTACATTAAATCAAAGCATCCTTTATTCATAAATGAGGACAGGTGACTATGATCAGACAGATGAGAAAACCTGAAAATAACAAAGTGAAGGACAAAAATGGCAGCAATTAGCAATTAACACTGGATGTAATGGAAATAATTTAGAAATTTAAAAGAATTCCAATGAATACATTATGAGTTTGACCATATATGTAAATATCAAGAAATGTTTAGCTGGACCAAAAACATGTACAAGAATGCTCACAGAAGCTTTACTTAAAATTGCCCTAAACTGGGAATAACCCAAATTTCTCTCAGTAATGGAATGGAAAAACAAAATATAAACTTTGCAGCATGGGATTCTGCACAACCATAAAGTAAAACAATAATAACAAAAAAGTAACTCCACATGGTAATATGAATGCATTTCATGGACAAAAAGGGGAGTGAAAGAAGTCAGAAAAAAACACCAATGTTTGACTCCAGTCACTCAGAATTCAAAGTTAGGCAGAAGCCATTTACTATACCAGATATTTGATTTGTGATTACCTTCGGAGGTGTCAGGTACTCAAAGGGAAAGAGAATAAGATACATAGATATACAGATAGATAGGTATCTATATATATAACAAATCTATTTGCTTAGATTACATATCACTGGGAAAATCAAAATAATCAAAAGACATTCCCAACGCCATCTGTTGTTATCTATATCAAACAATTCTATCCTCTCTCTGGTAATTATAGAAGTAATTGTGCTCAAATACAAAGCCAAATCTTCCAAGTTTGCACTGGATTTTATTCCCTCTGGTTTATTCATAAACATCATTTCAACAATTCTCTCTTCTCTATCCCTTCCTCAGTCACTCCCCACACTCGATTAAATAATTAACCATGTGATTCTTTCCCTATCCATGAAAATCCTCCCTTGATCCCAATTCCCCTTCCTCTCTGGATCCATTTCATTCTCGTTTGCACTTAAGATTTTTGAAATACTTTTCTGTACTCATGGTCTCGAAGACCTTGCTTCCAAACAGCTCCTAAATTCCCTTCAGTCATGCTTTCTCCTTGATCATGCCACCAAAACAGTTCTTGCTAAATCAAAATATCAATTTTGGGGGCACCTGGGTGGCTCAGTTGTTTGAGTGACTGACTCTCAATTTCAGCTCAGGTCATGATTCTGGGGTCATGGGATCAAGCCCCGCCTGGAGCCTCGCATCAGGATCCACTCTCAGCGGGGAGTCTGCTTGACATTCTCTCTCTGCTCTTCCCCCTTGCTCATGAAAGCTCTCCCTCTCAAATAAATAAATAAATCTTTAAAATTATATATATCTTTTTTCATTCTTCATCATACTTGACTTATTAGAGATTTTGACATGGTGGTTCACTCTCTTCTCTTTGAAATACTTTGGTAATTTTTGTCTCGGACAAACAACCCACTTTACCTTCTACTTCACCGGTCACTCCTACGATGAGTGATATCACATTGTATAGTTGTACAATATTATGATATTCATTATACTGTGCATTAGATTAATATGGCTTCTTTGCCACTCATTACAATTTTGCACCCATATACCCTTAATCTTATCTTTCCCATCCCCTGTAATAATCATACTATTTTCTGTTTTTTTACTTTCTGTTTTTTACAGGTTTAGTGTTTTAGATTCCATATAAGTTACATCACACAGTACTTGTTTTTCTCTGTCTGACTCATATCACTAGATATAATGTGGCCAAGGTCCACCCACATTGTCATAAATGGCAATATATTCCCCTTCCATATGGCTGGAGTCCATTGTGCTTTTGTATCCCATATTTTTTATCCCTTCATACACTGATGGACATTTGGTTTGTTTCCATATCTTGGCTATTGTGAATAATGCTACAATACACATGGAAGTGCATGTATCCTGTTGAAATCCTGTTTTCATTTTCTTTGGGCATATACCAAGAAGTGAAATGGCTGGAGTGTATGGTAGCTCTATTTTACGTTTTTTGCAGAATCTTCATACTGTTTTCCACAGTGGTCGAAGCAATTTACATTCCCATCAACAATGTGTAAGGGTTCCCTCTTCCCACACTTTCACCAGCTTCCCACACTTCCCACACACTCCCACACTTCCCACACTTTCATCAATTTTTGACGATGACCATTCTAAGAGGTGATAGCTTATNCTGCCCCTCAAGTTCCTCATATCAGAGAGATCATATGATAATTGTCTTTCTCTGATTGACTTATTTCGCTCAGCATAATACCCTCCAGTTCCATCCATGTCATTGCAAACGGCAAGATTTCGTTTCTTTTGATAGCTGCATAGTATTCCATTGTATATATATACCACCTCTTCTTTATCCATTCATCTGTTGATGGACATCTAGGCTCTTTCCATAGTTTGGCTATTGTGGACATTGCTGCTATAAACATTCGGGTGCACGTGCCCCTGAGGATCACTACCTTTGTATCTTTAGGGTAAATACCCAATAGTGCCATTGCAGACCTGTACCCCTGGGGCAAAGAATAAAAAAAAATTTAAAAAAAGTCTTTTCATGTGTATCTTGGCAATTTTGTACTTATCTTTGGAAAAATGTCTGTTTAGTCCTTCTGCCTATATTTTTAATCAGATTTTTTTGTTATTAAATTGAGTTCTTTATATATGTTGGATATTACCCTTATCTGTTATACAGTTTGCAAAAATTTTCTTTTACTCTATAGGTTGTCCTTTCTTTTTCTTCTTCTTTTTTTTTTTTTTTTNTTTTTTTTTTTTTTTTTTGCTGGGCTGAAGCTTTAGAGTTTGATGTAGTACCATTGGTTGAATTTTGCTCTTATTGTTTGTGCATTTGGCATCCTGTTTAAAAATTAATTGTTGGGCGCCTGGGTGGCTCAGTGGGTTAAAGCCTCTGCTTTCGGCTCAGGTCATGATCTCAGCGTCCTGGGATCGAGGCCCATATCGGGCTCCCTGCTTGGCGGGGAGCCTGCTTCCCCCCTCTCTCTCTCTGCCTGTTTCTCTGCCTCCTTGTGATCTCTCTCCCTCTGTGAAATAAATAAATAAAATCTTTAAAAAAATAAAAATAAAAATAAATAAAAAAAATAAAAATTAATTGTTAAGCTAAATATCAATGAGCTTCTACCTAATGCTTTCTTCTAGAAGTTTTATGATATCAGTTTTTTGCTTCAGTCTCTGATCATTTCAAGTTAATTTTTTTGAGTGGTGTAGGTTGGACCTAATTCCATTGTTCTGCATGCATTTCTTCAGTTTTCCCAGCACCGTTTATTGAAAACGCTAGCCTTTTCTCATTGAGTATTCTTGCCTCCTTTGTTAGTTATTAGTTGTTCTGTATATGACAATTTAATTCTGGGCTCTCTATTCTGTTCCATTGGTTGATGAGTCTATTTTTCTGCAAGTTCCATACTGCTTTTATAACTATGGCTTTGCAGTGTAATTTAAAATCTGAAAGTGTGATATATCCAGTTTTGTTCTTTTTCTCTCAGTGTTGCTTTGGCTATTCATAGCCTTTTGTGGTTCCACATGAATTTTAGAACTACCTCGTCTATTTCTGTATAGAATGCCTTTGGTATTTGGTTGGGGATTGTGCTGAATCTGTAGATGGCCTTGGGTAGTATGGCCATTTTAATAATATTAATTCTTCTAATCCATGAACACAGAATGTCTTTTTTTTCTTCGTGTCTTCTTTGATTTCTTTCAGCAAAATTCTGTAGTCTTCATGTACAAAAATTTCACTTCCTTGGTTAAATTTATTGCTAGGCGTTTTATCACTTTTTGATGCAATTGTAAATAGGACAGTTTTACTTCTTTTTCAGATGTTTCATCATTTGTGTAAAAAACGTCAACTGATTTCATATGTTGATCCTATATTCTGCCTCTTAGCAAAATCATTGATTAATTCCAACAGTTTTTTGACTGACATTTTGGGATTTTCTATATACAACATCATATCATCAGCAAATAACAATGATTTTACTTCTTCCTTTCTTATTTAGATGCTTTTTATTTCTGTTTTGCCTAGATGTTCTAGTGAGGACTTCTGGTACTATATTAAATAGGAGTGGCGAGAGTGGGCATCCTTGCCCTGTCCTTGATGTTAGAGGAAAAGCTTTCAGATTTTCTTCCAAGTGTAATGATAATAGAAGATTTGGTAATTACGCCTTGTATTATTTTTTTTAAGTTGTTTTGCTTTTTTTATTTTTATTTTTTTTAAAGATTTTATTTATTTATTTGACAAAGAGAGAGATCAGATCACAAGGAGGCAGAGAGGCAGGCAGGGAAAGAGGAGGAAGCAGGCTCCCCGCTGAGCAGGGAGCCCGATGGGGGCCTCAATCCCAGGACCCTGAGTTCATGACCTGAGCTAAAGGCAGAGGCTTTAGCCCACTGAGCCACCCAGGCGCCCTATGCCTTGTATTATATTGAGGCATGTTCCTTCTATACCCAATCTGTGAAGGATTTTTATCATGAAAGGATGGTGTATTTTGTCAAATTCTACTACGTATCTATTGAGATGGTCATGTGATTTTTATCTTTCATTTTACTGATGTGATGGATTACATTTATTGATTTTTGTATATGGAAACACCCTTTGCTTCCCAGGAATAAATCCCACTTGGTCATGACGTACAATTCTTTTAATGTATACTTGAACTCGGTTTGCTAAAAAATTATTGAAAATGTTTGCTTCTGTATTCCTCAGGGATATTGATCTATAGCTTTCTTTTCTTGTGGTATCCTTATTTCGTTTTGGTACCAGATAATACCAGCCTCATAGAATGATTTTGGAAGTGTACCTTCCTCTTCGATATTTTGGAAGAGTTTGAGGAGGATCGATATTAATTTTTCTTTAAATTTTAATTCTTCTTTAAATGTTAAGTCTTCTCAAAAAAATGTTAATTCTTCTCCATTGAAGTCTCTCATCCCATAGTTTTCTGTGTTGGGAATTTTTTTGATTATTGAGTCAATATCTCCACTCATTATTGGCCTGTTTAGATTTCTATTTTTTTCTGATTCAATCTTAATAGATTATGTATTTCTAGAATGTATCCATTTCTTCTAGCTTATATAATTTTTGGCATATAATTGTTCATAGTAGTCTCTTATGATTCCATGTACTTGTGAAGTATCAGATGTAATGTCTCCTTTTTCATTCTAACTGTATTGGAATCTTCTCCCACTTTTTCTTAGTTAGTCTAGTAAAATGGTCAATTTTGATGATCTTTTCAAAGAATTTCCTTAGTTTAATTGATCCTGTGTATTGTTTTTCTTCTCTCTATTTCATTTATTTCCACCCTGATATCTATTATTTTCTTCCTTCACCTACCTTTGGGCTTTAGTTCTTTTTTTTTCCACTGAGGTATGAACTTAGGTTATTTATTTGTGATCTTTCCAATTTCTTAATATATTTCTTTATTTCTATTAACTTTTCCCTCAGATCTGCTTTACCTGCATCCCACAATAATTATTATGCTATATTTCCATTTTAAATTATTTTGAGATAATTTTTGAATTCCTTCCAAATTTGTTCTTTTACTCAATAGTTGTTTAGAAGTGTACTATATAGTTTCTTTGTATTTGTAGATTTTTTGCTTTCCTCTTGTTGCTAATTTTTAGTTTCATACCATCGTGATCAGGAAAGATAGTTGATATAAGTTTAATCTTTTTGAATTTGCTAAGATTTTTTTTGTGGCCTATCATATGATCTATCCTGGAGGAAGTTCCACATGCACTTGAGAAGACTGTGCATTCTACTGCTGTTGGATGAAATGTTCTTTATATGTCTGTTAAATCCACTTTTTTCCCTAATGTGTGGTTCAATTCCAATGCTTTATTGTTGATTTTCTGTCTGGATGATCTGTCCATTGCTGATCGTGGGGTCCTCTAATATAATTGTATTGTTGTCTATTTCTCCCCTAAGGTCTGTTACTATTTGCTTAATATATTTTGACGCTATGGTGTTGGAAGTGTATATATTTACAATTGTTTTATCTTTTTAAGGTACTGACCTCTTTGTCATATATTGACCTCTATCTCCTGTTACAGTTTTTGTCTTGAAGTCCATTTTGTCTAATGTAAGTATGGGTATGCCTGCTTCCTTTTGGTTTCCATATGCTTAGAATATCATCTTCCATCCTTTCACTTTGAGCCTTTGCGTGTCTTCAGAGTTGAAATGAGCTTTCTGTAGGCAGCATATAATTGGTCTTGCATTTGCATCCATCCATTCATTCTGTGCATTTTGATTGGTGAGTTTAATCCATTTACATCATGATGGTTATTGATATGTGAGGATTTAGTACTGCCTACAGCATTGTATTACAGTGATTTTTCACAGTGTTTGATACTAAACGCCTCTGTTGCCACGTCACAGGTAGTGAGAATCTTTCTTGAAGTAAGGTTTTGTTTACTTTGATTTTAACATTTGAAAGTCGTTAATTAGGAGCCTTCCTTTTACCTTCCAGGAGGTGGCGATATAGCACAAGTTTTTGGTTTCTCTTACAGGCGCACACAGCCTCCAAGATTGGGAGCACCTTTTAGTTTTTAAAAGCACATTTTTAAAAAATGGCACAGAAAGGAAAAAAAAAAAAGAGTGGGAGCAGAGTAGGAGGTGGTGTGTGCTTAACTTTGGGGCTTCTGGTGTGCCTTTGGCCCAGTAAGGGGATCCTCTAGTAGGATGTCTCAGAGGTCTAGTCATCTTTCCAGAATCCTGAGGTGGTTAAAAGGAAATGTTTTCCTTCAGTTCTTTTTGTCTACCTTCTTCCCTTCTATTCCCTTCACTCTAAGTCACATGAGTCTCTCCTCAAAGATAGCAAATGGGTTCCTCCATCTGCAGCGCTGAGAACCAAGAAGACACCCCACCGTCTGGTTTCACCCTCTACCTCCTCTTCCAGAAAGGTCCTGAAAGCAAGGTGCCTGATCTGTCAACTGCTATATCTGCCAACACTCCTACTACGTAGTTTCCTTCAAAAGCCAATCTGTCCAGCCAATCTATCCAGTTTTGTGGGCACAAACGGATGGATCTCTTGGCTGTCTTGCTGTGCTGTGCACTGGTGCTTTTTGTTTGTTTGTTTATGAATTAGGAGTACTTGGAGTACTTATATATCAAAAAGGGTAGAGAAAAGGAGCAACTCATGGCACCATGAAGCTGATGTCACTTTGTCCATTTTTTACTCCCTTCTAGTTTCTATTTATCTCCTTTGTTCCCTACCACTCTTCTTTCTTCCCTTTGTGATCTCATGATTATTAATGATATCACCATGCTGGCCATCTGTACCTCCAGCCCATATCTCACCTCAATCCATACCTACATAGAACTGCATTTTGGATACCTCACAATTAAATTGACCCTTCTCATAGTTCTTCCCAACTCTGTACCACTCACTTTACATGTAGGTCACTTTATCTTCTCAGGTGTATCAGACTAAAATTCTGGAATTTTTCTTTACTTCCCTTTATTTTATCTCTCAATCACTTTGAATCAACAAACAAATATTGTGCAATATCAAGAAGTCATGTTTAGGGCGCCTGGGTGGCTCAGTGGGTTAAAGCCTCTGCTTTCGGCTCAGGTCATGATCTCAGCGTCCTGGGATCGAGCCCCGNCCCGCATCGGGCTCTCTGCTCAGCAGGGAGCCTGCTTCCTCCTCTCCCTGTCTCTCTGCCTGCCTCTCTGCCTACTTGTAATCTCTCTCTCTGTGTCAAACAAATAAATAAAATCTTTAAAAAAAAAAAGAAGTCATGTTTATAATAAATCAATCTACCCAAGAAGGGAGACATTGTGACATGAAAACAGAATTTAAAAAAATACCTAAAACTAATAACATACTTACAGGTGAGAAGTTAGGAACTTTCCCAGTAAGACTCAGAACAAGGCAAGGATTTTCCTACCTATACTTCTTTTCAACATTGTGCTGGAAATCTTACCTAATGCAATAAGAAAAGTAAGGGAAATAAATAGTATATGGATTTGAAAGGAAGAAATGAAACTTCTTTTTTATAGATGACGTGATCATCCATGTAGAAAATCCAAACAAATTGACCCTAAAAAAAAATCTCAGAATTAGTAGTATGTGATTATATTATACCAAGGTCACAGGATGCAAGGTTAATATACAAAATCAATTATTTGTCTAGATGCCAGAAATGAATAATTAGAGTTGTAATTAAAAGCACACTCATTTACATTAACAACCCAAAAATCTAAGTTCAAAATATCAAAGATAGATATGAGGAGAATTCTGAAGAAATAAATCAAAGAACAACAAGTAAGCAAATTATTTCATATTCATAAATAGTAAGACTCCATAGTGTCAAGATGTTAGTCTTTCCTAACACAGTCTATACACTCAACACATACCAATCAAAATTCCAGTAAATTATTTTGTTGATATTGACAAATTGATTCTAAAGTTTATATCAAGCACAAGTTCAGAATATAGTCAATAATATGTGTAAGGTTTCCCGGTAGCCCTCCCAGTAACGGCGGATGAAACAAAGCACCAGACGAACAGGCACGAGGGGAGATTTTTAATAGAGATGCCCTCGGGCGAGGTTCCGCGACTCCGAGAGAAGGGAGTCGGGGAAGTCGCACCTGGGGAGGATGCTTACGGGTTTTTATGGGGTGTGGGCGGAATGGGGGAACATGACCATAATTGGTAGGAGATTGGATGGAGTTCAGTCCTTGGTTTCCCGCCGAAGCTCTGGCCTTGGCGGTCTTTTGAGAGTGGAAGCTGATTAGAGGGGGGCGGGGCGGTGAGACAGTAGGGCAGCCGCCATCTTGTGGCCTCCTCAGTTCCCTGGACCCCGTCGGCCCAACAATATGGTCATAATTTTGTATGCTAACAGATGATAGCCAGACTTATTATGGAGATAATTTTGTAATGTATAAAATGTATAGAAAATATCAAATCAGTATAGCATACATCTAAAACTAATAGGATACTGTATGTCAATTATACTTCAATAAAAATACTAATAATACTGATTAGACTCTTACTGAAAAGTTGTTTTCACTCATATATTTCCCCAAAATTATTCTTTTTTGGGGGGGAGGGAATATATTTATTCAAATTTTATTGAAGTTTCTTGTAAATAAAGATTTTCTCAGTGGTTCAGAAAATCAACTTGAATGTCATTTGGCTTTTATCAAATGGGAAGAAAATTTATTCTTTATATTGTCCTTTATTGAAAAGTGTTGTTTCCTTCGATGCTTTATAGTTAAGAATTTAAAATTTTCCTTTTATTTCTCACTTGAATCACTGCACTACTTTTTAACAAACATTTCTGCTCCAGGCTTCAGTGTCCCCCATCCATCCTTCATTACAGCTAGAGATGTACATTGTGGGAACCACTTCTGACATTTTCTGTCTTGCTATCACCACTCGCCCCACTTTGGTGTTCCCACCTGGACCCATTCCACCTAAACTGCTTCCCAAACAAGTATCATTGAGAGTGTCTCCCACCCTGCCACATGCAATGGGCAGCGTCAGTCAGGGCATTTCCCTTCAAAGTGACTATTGCCATGCCATATATCGCAGATAGCTGCAGGAAGGACTAGCATCCCTCCAAAGCAAGTCCTTCCCTGGGGGAAAAGGTGGCCATCACCCACCAGCACATTGCCAGGAATTATCTATACTAACAAGCACACATGCAGCAACGACAGCTGGCCTCTCAGCCAGCTGTTCCAAGGCCAGGCCTGACCACCACTGCACCTGCAATAGACATGGTCAGTTATTGCATACAGTTGGACTGAGGGCCATCCCTGCTTATCAACACACCCACATAAGTTGTGGGCCAGTCACAACAGGAGGGCACATGTGGACAAAACAGGGAACGCCTCTGGAGCACCTGGTTCTGGAGACCAGGGGGGGATTGTGCTACTAGATCCCATAAAATGCCTTCAGCATAAGATTACTAATTTTAAGACCAAGAGACATAGATGAACTACCTAATTATAGAAATAAATACAGAGATTCAGATGAAATGAAGAGATAGAAGAATTGTTCCAAATGAAAGGGCAAGACAAAAATTTAGAGTAGGAAGAAATAAATCAAACAGAAATAAAAAATCTAGCTGATAAAGTGTTCAAAGTAATGGTCACAAAGATGCTCACCAGTCTTAAGAGAAAAGTGGATGAACTCAATGAGAATTTCAACAAAGAGATAGAAAGTGTAAAAAAGAACAAACACAGCTTAATAATACAATAACTAAAACAAAAATTACACTGGAAGAAATTGACAGCAGGTTAGAGGACATGGAAAAATGGATTAATGATCTGGAAGACAGAATAGTGGAAACTTCCCAAACTGAACAGCAAAAAAGAAAAAAGAAATTAAAAATAAAGTTAGGTTAAGGAATCTCTGGGACAAAATATTGCATTATTGGGATCCCTGATGGAGAAAAGAGAAAAAAGGGAATAGAAAACTTATTTCGAGAAATAGTAACTGAAAACTTTCCTAACCTGCAGAGAAAAACAGGCATCCAGTTGCAGAAAGCACAGAGAACTCCAAACAAGTTAAAATCAAGGGGGTCCTATTATACATATAATAGTTAAAATAATAAAGATTTGAAAATAGAGAAAATCTTAAAACTAACAAGAGAAAAGCTAATAGTTAAGTACAAGGGAAACCCTATAGGACATTAGCTGACTTTTCACCAGAATCTTTGTAGTCAGAAGAGAGTGACATAACATATTCAATTGACTGAAATGAAAAAACGCACAATCAAGAATATTTTACCCAACAAGATTATCATTTGGAATCAAAGGAGAGATAAAGATTTTCTAGACAAATAAAAGTTCAAATATTCCATCATCACTAAACTGGTTTTAGCAAAGTGTTAAAAGGACTTCTTTAAGGGAAAAGAAAATGCCATAGCTAGAAGTAAGAAAATTAAAAGGAAAAAAAAAATCACTGGTAAAGTAAACATATATTAAATTAGTAGATCAATCTCTTATAAAGGTGGTATAATAGTTAGAAACAAAATTAGTAATATCAATTAAATCCTACAAAATGTAGTTTAAGGATACACAAAGGAAAAAGATATAAAATATGACATACATATTATGTGGAAGCAGAGGAGTAAAAGTGCAGTACTTCTGGAATGTGTTCAAACTTAAGCAACCATCAACATAAGATATACTGCTTTATACACAGGAAGTTATATGTGAACCTCATGGTAGCCACAAACCTATAACAAATACACAGAAAATAAAGAGAAAAATCCAAACATAACACTAAAAAAATTCACTGAATCACACGGGGAGAGAGCAAGAGAAGAAAAAAACAGAGGAATACAAAAACATCCAGAAAACAGTTAAAAACATGGCAATAAGTACATACTAATTAATAATTACTTTAAATGTGAATGGACTAAATGCTCCAATTAAAAAATACGTAAAAAATTAGGTTGGCTAAATGAATATGAAAACAAAACCCATCTATATTCTGCCTAAAAGAGACTCATTTCAGACCTAAAGACACATACAGACTGAGCGTGAACTCATGGAAAAGATATTCCTCGCACATAGGGACAAACAAAAACAAAAACAAATCCAGGGTATTAATATTTATATCAGAAAAGAATAAATTTTAAAACAGACTGTAACAACACCCAAATAAGGGCATCACATAATGATAAAGGGATCAATCTGACAAGGGGATATAATAATTTTGAATATCTATGCACCCAACATAGGAGCACCTAAATAAATAAAGCAATATTAACAGACAAAAAGAGAAAAACTGCTAGTAATACAATAATAGTAGGGGACTTTGGCACTCCACTTACATCAACAAATACCTCATCCAGACAGAATATTATTAAAGAAGTAGTGGCTTTGAGTGACAGACCAGACAAGAAAAACTTAACAGACATATACAGAAAATTCCATCCAATTACAGTAGAATACACCTTTCTTTCAAGTGCACATGGGATATTCTCCAGAATAGAGCACATGTTAGGCCACAAGACAAGTTACAATAAATTTAGGAGGATTGAAAGATATCAAGCATCTTTTCCTGCCACAACACAAATACATGGAGGCTAAACAATGTACTACTAAACAACCAAATTCAATGAAGAAATCAAAGAGGAAACAAAAAAATACATACAGACAAGTGAAAATGGAATCACAAGAGTTCAAAATCTTTGGGATAGCAAAAACAATTGTAAGAGGAAAGTTTGCAGAGATACTGGCCTATTTCAAAGAACAAGAAAAATTTCAAATAAGCAATCTAACCTTATACCCAAATGAACTAGACAGAAAAAAGAAAAATGAAGCACACAGTAGAAGGAAGGAAATAGTAAAGATCAGAGCAGAAATAAATACAATATAGATTGAAAAATAGATAAGGTAAATATTTTAAAAGTTGATTATTTGAAAAGCTAATCAAATTGATAAAACTTTAGTCAGAGTCATCTGATTAAAAGAAAAAGAGAGAAAAATCAAATAAATAAAATCAGAAATAAAAAATAAGTTACAAAAGACACTACAGAAATACAACATATAATAAGAAACTATTATGAAAAATTATATGCCAACAAATTGGACAACCTAGAAGAATTGAAGAAATTCCTGGAAACATAAAATAGTCCAAGTCTAAATCAGGAATAGAAAATCTGAATAGACTAATTACTCATAACAAAAATAAATGGATAATCAAAAAATTCCTAATATACTTCATGATTTTCAAATCTATATCCAAATTAATAAGGAAGAAGTAAAACTGATAGCATTTGCAGATAGCATGAAACTATATATAGAGAAAACCATGAAGATCCCACAAGAATCTATTAGAATTAATAAATGAATTCAGTAAAGTCACAGGACACAGAAACCAGGTGCGTTTCTATACGTTAATAAACAAGCAACAGATAGAGATTAAGAAAACAGTCCCGTTTATAAATGCACCAAAAAGAATAAAATGCCTAGGAATAAACTTAATCAAGGAAATGAAAGACCTGTACTCTGAAAACTATAAAACATTGATGAAAGAAGTTGAAGATGTTACAAACAAATAGAAAGATTACTATGCTCATGGATTAGAATAATTTATCATAATAATTTATCTTAATAAAACCCAGAGCAATCTAGATTTAATGTAATCCCTATCAAAATGCCAGTAAAATTTTTATAGAACTAGAACAAATAACCCTAAAATTTATATGGAACCACAAGAGATGCTGTCAAAGTAATCCGGAGGGAAAAGAACAAACCTGTAACTTCAGATTTCAAGAGCAACTACAACTTCAGATTTCAAGAGTAACTACAACTTCAGATTTCAAGAGCAACTACAACTTCAGATTTCAAGATATAAGAAAAAGGAAAAAAATAAGCCAAACAATACAGAGACATACTCTTAAATATAAAAAACAAGTGGTTGCCAGAGGAAAGAGGGGTGGGTGAGGAGAAAATTCAGGGAGGTGGCCAGAAAGCATAAACTTTCAATTATGAAACAAATAAGTCACGGGGAGGAAAAGAACAGCATAACGAATATAGTCAATTCTATTTAGTAACTTTTTGTGGTGACAGATGGTAACTACACCAACTGGGGTAAGCATTTGTAATGTGTGCAATTGTGAATCACTCTGTACATTATACATCAAATATACTTTGGTTTAAAACCAAAAATCTAAAAATCCCTAATTAACTTAAGGATAATTATTGTTATAAGGACAGTAGTTCACTATGATTTCTTAATAAAAGGACTTATTTTTAAAAAGACATCAAACTAACCTCTCAATTTAAAATATCAACTATCTCAATGTCTCTCATATAACCAACATTGTCCAATTTTCTGACCTCTATGCAACGAAGTAAAACATACAACTGACAGAATAAACTAGCTCAAACATTTATAAGCATAATATGGGTAAAATTTTACTCAAAAGTATCTGAATACTCAAAAATGTATGGTGTACAACTTTCATAAGCAAGATGAAATCAGAACAAGCCTTGGAATCTCTACTACAATAGTTATTTCCACAACAACAGTTGAACTTTAATCAGTTGCTTGAGTGATTTAAAATACTTTGGGGTGCCTGGGTGGCTCAGATGGTTGAGCATTCAACTTTTGATCTTGGCTCAAGTCATCATCTTTGGGTCATGGGATTGAGCCCCACGTCAGGCTCCGTGCTCAGCAGGGAGTCTGCTCAGGATTCTCTCTCCCTCTGCCCCTGGCCCCAGCTCTTTCCTTCTCTCTGTGTCTCTAAAATAAATAAATAAATCTTTTAAAAAACACCTTTAATTTTTATCTTGTTACTCTAATAGAATTCAAATTTTCCATTTTAAAAGGCTAAAAGTTTAGGGACGCCTGGGTGGCTCAGTCAGTTAAGCATCTGTCTCCAGCCCTGGTCATGCTCTCAGGGTCCTGGGGTCCATCCCCCACAATAGACTCCACACTCAGTGGGGAGTCTGCTTCTCCCTCTGCCCCTCCTTCTGGTAGTGCTCTTTCCCTCTCTCTCTCAAATAAATAAAATTTAATTTTTTTTAATTTTTAAAAAAGGTTAAAGTTCACATTTTATCTCACATCCCAGAAAATAACACCGTGTTTTTCCTACAGGAGAGTACCTTTTATACTTCCTGGAGATTAAAAAGAAACCTCATTTTGTAGTCAACATACTTAAGGGAGCATATAAAATACTCTCATTAAATAAACACTTCAAGCTCTACTTCATTTCACATAGGAAGATAAGAATGGACCTAGTAGGGTTTTAAACTCAAATTATCCAAAACTTAAAAAAAAAAATTCTAACTCAAAGGCACCCAATACTTCAAAATCTCCATAATGCTTGATATACAGAATTATTGCAAAGAGACCCAAATTTTTGGCTTGGTACATATTCTGTCTTGATATATTCTGATCTTGTCAGGGATTTGTGGAAAACTTGTGTATTTGCCCATTGCCATACATCCAACAGAAGAGGTTTTATGTCCAAAGTGATCATACATTCCCCACCCATACATTCCCCAGTTGCTTCTATTTAATAAGAACCAAACATGTTAACTGATTCTACTTCTGTGTTTGAGGATTTTACCTTGGCCCAAAGTTCCCAAACTATGATATGTGATTATAATTTTTGTGACTAAGGTCTAAATAAATGAAAAAAATTTCACATAAAGACTCAACAAACATATATTTTCATTGGCTAAAAATAGTTCTCAACTCTTCTCATCAGACAACACAAAATCCATAAACTGATTTTGTCCATTCAAACTGATATAAAAAAATACCACAGATTGGGTGGCTTATAAACAAATATACTCATAGTTCTGGAGACTGGTAGTCCGAGATCAGACTGCCAACATGGTTGAGTGAGGGCCCTCGTCCATGTCACCTATTTCTTGTATCCTCACATGGCAGAAGGGGTTAGATATGAGCTCTCCTTTACTGGAGTACTAACCCTATTCATGAATGCTTATCCTCATGACCAATTTACCTCCCAAGACTCACCTACTCACACCAATACCTTTGGTGGTCAGGATTTCAACATATTCAAATAATACGCAAACATCTGTAAATCATACCTCTTTTATGGTTAAATAAAACTTGTACAAAGATGAAATACATAGTCCGTTATAAAAAGAAAGGCAACCAGTTAACTAAAGTTGACCAAACAACATCTTTAATCTTATTCTTCTAATTAGGGTCCCTGCAGGCTGATAGGGTTATTCTCCAGCAGGGTCTCCCAGAAACTTGTGGGAAGATTTCCTGCTGAAGTCCCGAATCCACAGCAGAAACTGTATTCCTTTCAGGATCTTTGGAATTATTGTCTCCTTTCTTTCTTTCTTTGTCTGCCCCTAGGCATGGAGGTATATTCTCAGAAATCAGGTCTGCTGAGAAGAAACAGGTTTCTCCAGTTTTGACCCCCACAAGTAGATCAGCCTGACAGTCACCCATTACTACTTTCCAACTTCTTCTTGGGGAGTTCACCTCTTTCCACCATCTCTGTGAGGAACATCTCGGCTGCCCCTGACAGAGAGGTTAGTGCTATGCAGTGTCACCTGGGGAGGGGGACAGCTTTAATAGAGTTCCTCTCTGTCCATTGCTTCCAAACTCATTTTTATTCTGCTCCAATGGAAATGCTGAAATCTCCACTATGGCAGGCTGGACTTTTATAAATTTTATCTCACCTGTGTGTTTCTGTCATGGCAGCACATTCCAGGTTTCTTTCCTTGACCAGAGCAAGTGGAGGAGAGACAGGTTTACTAACTCCCTTGGATCCATTCTTCCTAAGGTCTTATTTATTTTCTGATGCACAGATGAGCAACGGTTCTCTTGAATTCCTCCCAGGTGCTGAGGTACTCTTTTTTAATCTATGGATGTCTAATTCATTGTCTAAAAAAATGGGGGGGCTCGTTAATGAGGAATGTCTATGCCACCATGTTGTGGACATCACCACCCACACTATATTGAATTCGTCTCCATCTTCTTTCAAATTTTATTTTGCCTTTTCTTGCTAACAATATTCCCTAATAGAGGAAGCACTTTATTTGTAGATATGAAATATCCCTGAGTTATTGATTAATAAAGTTAAAGATGGCTACTGATGTTTGAGTACTCGTAAAATGATTTAAATAGGCTCAAACTTCTTTCTGGAACCTGAGGTAATTCAAGTATCCCATACTATGGTTCAATGCTGAGAAAATAATATGGCGCCAGGGCAACAGTATGAGCAAAAGTATTAAAGGTAAAGTGCTTCTACTGTGTGCAGGGAGCACATAAGATAGGGATGAAAAATACAGTCCTATTTATCCCTACTGAAGAGTAATTAAGAGACAGAGATGATGGAGCCAGAGTAGGAGCACTTTTATCCAGTTGCCATTGTCTTTAGAATTGAGAAAGTCTTGTTGCTAAGCAGTTAAATCTAGAACACAATCAAATGATAGAAGCAAGGGAGGGGATTGTTATTTCTCTTTGTTATGTAAAGTTTCAGATCAAAGTCTTTGTACATAAAGAGGTAGCTTATGCTACCTCTGTCTACGATAGAGCTATAGTTAAAAAAGGTAGCGGGAACCGTTCATTCTACTGCAGGTAAGTCTTTCAAGAATTTGGCTGTAAAGGAGAGAAGCACTAGTGTTTGTGCATATGTGAATACACACGCAGGCATACACACCACATGATTCTTTGCCAATTTTTCAATCTTGAGGAGGATCTGTGACCTGGATTATGTCTTATTCTAGTCTATTTTAGTTGGCTAGATGAAAAAAATTATGTTTTTAAAGGATTGTTACTCATAGTTTGGGAAAAACTGATAGGACTTAAATGGGAGTGAGAGGGGAGGTAGAGTAGATAGATTGATTAACTTGATGAAGCCCTGGGGAGAGGAAAAACAAATTGTAAAAGATGATGTATGACCATCTACTTGGAAGTTTCTGCACTATTTGGCACTCTAGCATATTATCGATGAAAATGGTTATTAAGAAAGGAATTAAGTTTTGAATAAGTATAAGAGTTGTGATTAACAGTTTAATATGTAAGAGTTGGGACAATGGAGGGTGATAAGGGTTAGGAGTAGGGTTATGGTTAGGGTTACAGTTAGAGTTTGATATTTAGATACAGGTGATACTAAGATATAATGCTTAGCCGTAGGCCCAATGGCCAATGTTGAAAATGAGTTATAAAACTAAAATAAACTAGATGTTACCTGGGTTGTCCACGTGCTCACTAAACCCAAAATGTGGGTAAAATTATTGGTGGATAATACATTAGTAAATCAGATACCTAATTTCTTGAAGTTTATATAGCATTGATTTGGGTGTTGGTGTATGAGTAAGAAAGCAAGCTAAATAGCGATCTAATGAGATGGCTGCTGGTCTAGTGGTTTGGAAGTGAGAATAGAGAGATCTTTGTTTTTCATGAAAGGAAGATTCTATATATAATATAATGATTCTACAGAAAGAGATCAAGAAATGTAGAATCGAGGGTTTTTTTTAAAAGATTAATCATAAATGGGCATAAGGAGTAGGAGATGATAGGTTCTTAATCATGCATCTTTTATTTTTATGTTACCTACTATGGGAGGTGATTTGATCAGTTTACATTAAATCCTTCATAGCTGACTTCACTTTCTTTCACTTCACTTTTCAACCAGAGGAAGAGTTCTTGGTTTCATTACCTCAAATTTTCATATTACTTTAATGATCTCGTAAAACCTGTGATACTTTCACTAGACAATAAAAATAAGCAATGTATATATAAAATATTGAAATTTTACAAATTTCTAATGTGTAGCTTTGGCCCAAGCACTCTGTCCAAATTTAAAAACATTAATATCTCCAGGCCATTAGTATCACAACATATATGCTCATTTATATTTCCGAGATGTGTTGCACCATTATCTTGCTTCTATTTTCATACAAAATATGTATATGTATTTTTATTTGTGAAATAAGTACATTTTACTGTTAAATTCAGGAAGAGGTTACCTTGCAATCTTATAAATTCAGGCTTTGATGCCAATATCCATGAAAACAATTGATGCTTTGGTCCTTGACGTTTCACAGCTTAGACGAAAAGGGAATGCAGGAAAGAGACAGGATAAATAATAATTTGTCACATGGAAGCATATATTACAGACAATGAGAAAAGATAATAAAATACGTGAGCAATCTTTATATCTTCCCTGAGTAATCAAATAATTTTTCATTCGAATAAATGTGACTAAATAATTTATCATTTGAAAGTGAAAGGAAGGCCTATATCGTGATATTCATATCCAGTCCATATGTATACATTGAGACTGCTACATTAAAACATGATAGGTGGTCATGTTTCCAAGAATACCCTTTTGTTTTCTATATTTACTGTGAAAATGTTGATACCCATTCATATATTTACAGAACAGTATAATGAATCAATATGTGTCCTTCATCTAGGTTCTGCAAGTGTCAACCTGTGGCCAATCACCATTGTGTTGTACGTACAGTCTCACTCTGCCTTACCATTTTTTAAGAGAAAATGCAATGCAGTATACTGAGTCGTGATCCAAACACTAATCCATTTTAACCCATACCCTTCTCTTCATGCTCCACCTTGACTTGCTTTTATCTCCCACCCCTGTCTCTGCCCTTCTTCTTACTTTTTTTTCTGTTAGTGTGCTGCTCTGATGGTGTGACTGCTAGAAGACAAATCTTTAAATATCAGCACTTCATTTATCAGCATATGTCCACCTCAGAGGGAGGAGGCAGAAGAGGAATGCTTCCTGACCTGCTCTGGTTTGCTCTCACGGATGGCTGAATATGGTGACTCTATAATGGCTGTGGGTGAGGTCCTGGTACATGTGAGGATCACCGTCCCCATTCTTTGGCTGAGGGTGTTTCTGCTCCTTTTTGGATGGTCCCATGTTGGACACTCCTATCGCCATGGTCCCCCAGAAGTGGTGATTCCTTTGAGGGTAACAGGCACTGGCAGTGTCAAGAAGCCTCCAGGCTGGATCTCTTACCGTCTGCATTTTGGAGGCCAGAGACATGTTTTCCATATGAAAGTCAAGAAGTTTTTGCTGTCCAAACACTTCCCAGTGTTCACATACACAGACCAGGGTGCTCTTTTTGAAGACCAGCCATTTATCCAGAAAGATTGCTATTACCATGGTTATGTGGAGGGGGATCCGGATTCCTTGGTTTCTTTGAGTACCTGTTTTGGGAACTTTCAAGGAATATTACAGATAAATCACATTGTTTATGAAATTTTGCCCAAAGGGCTTTCTACCACATTTGAACATCTGGTATTTAAGATATATGATGAGGAAAATCAATTCCCACCCATGAGGTGTGGGTTGATAGGTGAAAAAATAGCACAACAAATGAAGGTTCAAGAGAACAATAATTCCACTTCGCAAAGTGGATACGAAGGTCTGTGGACACACAAGAGATTTGTTGAAATGGCAGTGGTGGTAGACTACAATCGATACGCTTATCGTGAATATAATGTCACACTTGTAGAACTGGAAGTGATTACCACTATGAACAACGTAAATTCCTTCTATCAACCACTAAATACTGATGTGAGTTTAGTTGGAATGGAGGTCTGGACTAAAGGAAACCCTGTGGAAATAAAGAACATGGGTGTACTTGTGGATTTATTTTGTGCCTGGAAGGAAAAAGGCTTTAACGCCCGTGTGCCCCATGATGCTGCCCATGTTTTTGTAAAAAGAGGATATGGTACATTTGGCATATCCTATGTTGGATCGATATGTAACTACAATACTAATTGTGCAGTAGATGCTTTCACAAGTGACGATTTGGGGTTTTTTGCATTTGTTGTGTCACATGAGCTCGGTCATTCTCTGGGTATGTGGCATGATGAGGAAACATGTAAATGTGCAGACAATGAGTGCATAATGTACGCAGCACAGTCTCGGGCAACTAAATTCAGCAACTGCAGTTATGCTCAATATTGGCACACCTCTGCAGGATCCAGATGTATCTTCCACCCACCCACCTCAGAGAGAACCTTCAAGTTTACACGCTGTGGGAATGGTGTGGTTGAAGAAGGAGAAGAATGTGACTGTGGCTCCTTAAGTTTGTGTACAAAAGATCCATGCTGTCAGTTAGACTGTACTCTGAGTCCTGGTGCTACTTGTGCTTTTGGGCTTTGTTGCAAAGACTGCAAGTTCATGCCATCAGGTGCTGTATGTAGAGAACAGGCAAATGAATGTGATCTTCCTGAGTGGTGCAATGGGACATCCTACCAATGCCCAGAAGATACATACATGCAAGATGGAGTCAAATGCCCAGGGGGTGGCTACTGCTATGAAAAAAGATGCAATATCCGTGATGAATTGTGTAGCAAACTTTTTGGCCCAAATGCCAAGAGTGCGAGTCAGATTTGCTACAGTACAGTGAATATCCAAGGGGATCGTTTTGGTAACTGTGGTCTCAAGAATAATCAATTTATAAAATGTAATACCTCAGATACCCTGTGTGGGAGGGTGCAGTGTAAGGATGTGGCAAACATCCCCACTCTGAGACACCATTCTACTCTGCACTGGCTTCACCTCAACGACAATGTCTGTTGGGGTATAGACTTCCATTATGGGGTGCCCTTGCCTGATCTTGGTGAAGTAAAAGATGGTACAGAGTGTGGTAAAGAACGTATCTGTGTCCAAAGGAAGTGTATCCCTTTGGCATATTTGAAAACCAATTGTTCG
Organism: Ailurus styani; assembly: GCA_002007465.1. NCBI lineage: Eukaryota > Metazoa > Chordata > Mammalia > Carnivora > Ailuridae > Ailurus > Ailurus styani. The sequence goes on from LNAC01000258.1 coordinate 3,018,642, forward strand.
CCTGAGACCTGCAGTAGGAATGGCGTGTACAACAATAGACATCACTGCCATTGCGGCGATGAGCGGAACCCCCCTGACTGCCAGGTAAAAGGCAAAGGAGGCAGTGTTGACAGTGGCCCACCCCCAATAAGAAATAAGACTGAAGTGCCACAGAAGACACAGCAAAAGAAGACTTACCAGCTATTATTTTGGTTGATTCCTTTTTTGGCTTTATTATGTTATTTGTTAATTTCATTTTTTATGAGAAGAAAGAGCAAGGATAAGAAAGAAGAGAAGAATGTTCCACATGCACCCAGTGAACAGCAGAATGAGCCACCTGAAACTAATCAAGAAGTGAGTGATCCACCTGCACCTGAGAATGAAAACTAAAAAATTATGATTTCCAAAAAGAAATCCAATCCCAAATGAATATGCCCATTTGTTAAGTTTCAGTCCCCTGGCAGGAAAAATGTTATGGCTTCTACCACAGATCACTGACAGAAAATCCATGAGATTTTTTTTTTTTTTATCATTTGGGATCATAAACACTAGCCATTGAACAATAAACAAAATATATTAATTCTTGGCACAGTCCTCTTCTCCATTACTTTAGGCAATTTTAGCAATTAATTTTTATGGAATTATTCTGTGTTTCCTGAGCAATGCCAGTGCCTCAGAGGGGTGTGCATGCGTGTGTGCGTGCGTGCATGTGTGTGTGTGTGTAACTTGCCGTCTGACAAATCCAAACATCCTTCCCCTTTGTAATCTGCTTTCATATAGGAAACTACAAATCACATTTCTCTTTTGTGAGTCCTCCATTTTTAGCTACCACAAAGAGTGGGAACTAGAGGGAAACTGGACATGGGAAATGTTTTGAATGTTGTTCATGTCAGAGTTGCCTCACTGACTCTCACCCTGGCAAAGGCAGTGCCTTACAGTCTTACATTACCACATACAGATAAAAATACAGATATAGATAAGGACAGAATTATATGATATATAATATATATACACATATCTATAATATATATGCATACACATTAGTTTCTTTGGTAATTCCCAGAGCCAACAGTACTGTCAGTCTTAGAGATACTGGCACAGCTATGAAGAGTCTTACCCTTGCAGTTCTAGACCCCAGGCCTCTGAGCCCTCCACCAAATCCCTGAGGTTCAGCACTGCTTTGGCCAAACTTCTCCCCAGAGGTCGGAGTCCTAGATCCATGGAACCTACTCCAAAGGTATGGGTTACAATAAGCACACTTCTTCCCTTTGATCTCCAGTCTTTGGTACAATAGCTGCACTTCCTGTGAGGAAAGCATGGCTTCTCAGGAAGGGCTTTGCTTGTTGGGCCTGAATTCTGACTGATAGAATACTGATCTTGGAATAACGGAGCACACGGGAAGGAGTCTGACATGAAAAGCTTTTGAATTTTCCACACCACTGCCTTTACCATCTTGGGGACATATTTTATACTCTGGTAGAATTACTGCAAAATCTCAAAGGAAAGGAAAACACTTGCCACTCAACCCTTGGTAACTTCATTTGTAAAATAAGACAAAGAAGATATCTACAATTCTATATAGTATATCTAAGTCTTAGCAGACCATCTGTCCTCTGGAAAACAAAAAACAAAAAAACCTAGAAAATCCCAATTTTATTTTAACCCATATTTTAAGGACATCAGAGAGCTGAGGAAGTAATATGGAATAGGTGAACTGAAATTTCAGGCAGGATAAAACAATTCTAAAAAGGGCCAAATCTTACCAGCCATTTTAGCCTCTGAGTATTTGCTGATGCCAGTTGTGACTTGAGCCTTAGTCTTGGCCCAGGTGCAGGATGTCTGCTGAGGGAAAGAGAAATCCCCAGTGTCTTACTTATCACACAGGGTTAGATACACTCTAAACATTGACATCAAGGGCTCTAATTCACTATCAGATTTCCCCAAGTCACAAGAGCTTAATCTGAAAGCTCTGTGGTATGCTGATGAGCTCCTCTTTGAAATTTCTCAAAGACGTCGATCCCCAAAATCATGTTATATTTTGAACACAAGACATAGTAAAAGGAGGTTTATCTCAAGCATATGATGTCTCTCCCCATAATACACTTCTCTGATTTTGATGTTGCATGTGGCAAGAGGTAGAGGCTGGGTTCTAAACCTCTTGGTGATAGAGCCCAACTATCCATAGGCTTGCAGAGTTGTGCAAATAGAGTCACATAAGCTCACAATTGAAAGCCCAGCAAACCCAAGCCTGAACAACATAAGGAAAAGAAAATTAGCCCACGATTTACTGAAAACCACTCACCTTTGACCTGGCACAACCTACAAGTAAATATGGGTAACCAGCTGCTCAGCCTATGGTCCTAACAGAGGAAAGAGAGAAAACTTCAGGGTCACCTAGACCTGCCGTGGTTGTCTTATACACGATTCCTGCACACAGTCAAAATTACCATACATGCTAAGAATCACAATTCATGACTTTTTTTTCCTTAATATTCTTTTTTTTTTAAGATTTTATGTTATTTGCTTGAGAGAGAGAGCACAAGCAGGGGCAGGGAGAAGCAAGCTCCCCGCTGAGCAAGGAACCAGATATGGGGCATGATCCCATGATGTGGGGCTTGATCCCATGACCCTGGGTTCATGACCTGAGCTGAAGGCAGATGCTTAACCAACTGACCACCCAGGCACACTTCATGACTTATTATTAAGAGAAGTAAAAAAAGGAAAGAAAGAAAAGAGGGAGAAAATATAATTGTGACCCAGGTAATTGTGAGCAGGAGTACATTTAAAAAAAATCAACTATGATTACACATTTAAAATGGAAGAAAAATACATAAAATATAAGAACAAATGTAGACTATGCTCAATATGCTGGAATCTACACAAAAATTTCAAATGGATATTATAGAACTAAAAAGTACAATACATGATAGGCAATTCAGTGGATGGTTTGAACAGTAGTTTGGACATAACAGATTACAGAATTACTCATCTGGAAAAGGTCAGTGGAAAAATCCCCACTCTGCTGTACACAGAAAAATAAAAGCAGAATATAAAAGATTAAGAAGTAGATTTGAGAATTTTATGACTTTTTAGAGATTGCCTAATTATAGGTAGGGAAAGATAAAAGGAAAAAACTCAAGTTTTAGTAAATATTTTTTAGCCTTTGTATGTGTGCTGTTATAAATATTGTTTATCTGAATACTGTAGGCATGAGTTTGACAGGAAATTTAATTGTGCTATCTTTATCATGAAATTGCAAGTTCTTCATTATTAAATAATAAAATGTAAGTTTAGCTCCAAGATGGGTTTAAATAGTCAAGAGCTTTAAAAAATTTAGGTTTTTTTTTCTTAATTAAAGTGCATCTCTGAAAATGTGAAAAGGAGTTCATGTTACTAATTTATTTTCTATATTTTATTCTCGCATTATAATTATACATTTTTATTCATTTTACTTTCTCCAGTACAGCTAACATACAGTGTTACGTTAGTTTCAGGTGTACAATATCATGATTCAACTATTTTTTCACCAGGTGCAAATCACTGCAAGTACATCCCTTAATCGCCATCACTATTCACCCATCCCCCCACTCACCTTCCCTCAGGTAACCATCAGTTTATTCTCAAAAGTTAAGAGTCTGCATAATAATACATTTTTTCATCCAAGCTTCTTTAACTCAGTTGCTATGAATTATTACATGAGAAGAATCACTGGATAATAGTTTTTAAAAGAAATAGGCAAAACTTTTCCTATAGTACTTACACCATTCTCACTTTCCCCCTAATAATAGCTGAAAGTTCTGGCGACTCCACATTTTTGTTAATATTTTTAAATGTATCCATTCTGTTACATTTTCTTGGCAGTGACTTAATGTAGCGAAACATTTTTATTTTTGATGAGCCTTATTTATCAATTTTTCATATGTTTTCTTTTCTATAGTCTATGAAATATTCATGTGCTTACATCATGAAGATATCTTCCTGTTTTCTCCAAAACTTTTATGAGTTTTGTTTTTCACTCAGGTCCACAGCCGATCTCAATTGTCTTTAGTATGTTACACAATCGAAGTTAAGATCCATTTTGTTCTATAGAGATATACATGTATTTCAATACCATCTTTTTAAAAGACTTCCATTTCTCCCATTTTTTGTTGTTGAAAAATGAATGACCATATAAATATGGTCCTATTTCCAGAGTCAATATGTTGTTCATTGATCTAGCTGTTGAACATTACACCAGTGCTATCTTGTCCGGATTACCGAAGCACTGCAGCAAGTCTGAAAACAGTAATGTTACTATAGCAACATTTTACTTTGCAAAGATTGCTGTGGATATTGTAGATGCTTTGAAATTTCATATAAATTTTAAAATCAGCCTATCACTCACTCTACCACATGTATACACACACAGCCCAATACAATTGTGATGAGGCTTGCATTTAATCTGCACCTCAATAGGGGAAGAATGGTTATCTTAGAAATAGTGAGTCTTTATATCCATGAACATGATATAGATCTTCATCTACCCAATTCTTCTTAAAGATATTTCAGTAATGCCTTAGTGTTCCCAAGAGAACACCTATAGTGTTTTTATATTGTTCATAAATTGTGTATGTAATTTATTTTCTAGTTAATTGGTGGTGGTATAAAAATATAATTCACTTTGTAAATTTACATAATGCCCTACCATTGACTCAATGTACATTTTACTTTAAGTGTGTGTGTGTTTTAAGGAGTCCTTGGGATTTCCTATGAAAACACCCATGTTATCTGTTAATAATTTTTGACTTTTTGCTTTAAATATGCAATACTGTAGAGACTTTGAAATTCTATATAAATTTTAAAATCAGCCTACCACTCACCCTAACATATACACACACAAGCACGTGCACACACACAGCCTGATAGAATTGTGATGAGGCTTGCATTGAATGTGAACCCCGATTGGGGAAGAATGGCTATCTTAGAAATAATGAATCTACATCCATGAACATGATATAGATCTTCATTTATCCAGTCCTTTTTAAAGATATTTCAGTAATGCCTTATTGTTCCCAAGAGAAAGGTATTGCATATAGTTAGTTAAATACCTATGGTGTTTTATATTGTGCATATAATTGTGCATGTAATTTATTTTCTAACTAACTGGTACTGGTATAAAAATATAATTCACTTTGTAAATTTACATAATGCTCTACTATTGACTAAATGTACATTTTACTTTAAGTGTGTGTATGTTTTAAGGAGTCCTTGGGATTTCCTATGAAAACACCCATGTTATCTGTTAATCAATAATATTTGACTTTTGCTTTAAATATGCAATATGAGCTTGGAACTTCTTGTAATCCCAGAACATGAGGATGTTCCTAAAAGACAAAAGGTACGTCAAAGGGACACAGGAACTAACTGAAAGTCCTCCCAAAGGTCAAACCTAAGCATATTGTACATTTATAACATACTGTAAAATAAACATCAGCCCACCAATACCAATAAATGACTCAAGAGAGAAGTAAATGGGGGAGAAGGGAACAGTTTTTGAAGCAGAAGAATTCCAAATACTCTCTATGTCAACCTTCACTGTCCTTAACTCCCACTCCTTGATGGTGGGCTACCAATAGTGACTTCTTTCCAAATAATTCAATATAGAAATGGAAGAGGGGAATGACATTATACCAAGCAACCTGAAAAAGACTACCCGTGCCTCAAGATGATTGCTAACATCACATGGAGAACTCATGTTGGTAGCATGAACCCTTGAGATGATGGATGGAAAATGTTACTTTATCTGTGTTGCCTTCCTCTCCGAAAGCCATAACCCCTGTTTCACCATCAAAAAGAGATCCCTAAATTAAGGGTCTTTTGCAAAACTCCTGAGCACTACTCTAAAAAATATCAAGGCCATTATAATAAGGAAACTCTGAGAAAGACTCATAGCCGAGAGAAGCCTAAGGAGGCATGGCAACTAAAAACAATATGGTATTCAGGACAACAACAACAACAAAGAACACTGGATACAAATGAAAGTAATGTAGAAGTATGGACATAAGTTAATAATAATATGTAAACATTTTCTCATTATTTGTGACAAAGGTATGATAGTCATGCAAGATTTGACAATAGGAGAAACTGGGTGCAGGATTTGATTTACCAAAACTCTGAAGTATTTATGGAACAGTTTTGTACCCTTGCAATTATTTTAAAACAAAAAGGACCTAAGGTTGCCTTGGTGGCTCAGTTGGCTAAGTGTCTGTTTTCAGCTCAGGTCATGATCTTAGGGTCCTGGGATCAAGCCCCACCTTGGGCTTCCTGCTCTGCAGGGAGTCTGCTTGTCCCTCTCCCTCTGCCCTTCATCTCTGCTTGAGCTCTCTCTCACTCTGCTCTTCTCTCTCAAATAAACAAAATCTTTAAAAAACTACCTAAATTCATAAATAAATAAGTATATAAACAAAATTTACTCGATTAAGGTGGTATAAACATAAGGAGTCAGACCACTATTTTATATTTTATAATTTTATACTCCTGACTGCCTTGGGGAGAAAATAACTGTTAGCCTTTATTTATCTTATAATACTATGTAGGCTCAGAAATTACTTTTCCCTTTAAGTTTATTTTTTCATACTATCCTTACATGACTGTTTCATTCTGCTATGATACTCTTGTAAAATAAAGTACATAGTAACTTGAAGTATCTGCATTGAATTTGGATTTTCTTTTTAAGATTTATTTCTTTTTCTGAGGGGGGAGGGGCAGAGAGAAGGGAGAGTGAATCTTCCCCACTGAGTGTGGAGGCTGACCGGGGGCTCCATCTCCACCCTGAGATCATGACCTTAGTCAACATCAAGACTTGGACCCTTAACTACCTGAGCCACCAGGCACCCCTGGATTTTTTTAAATCCTTGAATATTTGGAGACACGTCTGTCAACCCTACTGGAGCTGCTGGTTTTGGTGTGGGTAGATTTTACATCAATAATCCAATTCCTTTACCATAGCTTGTCCAGGGTTTAAAATTGATTTCTGTGGGGTGCCTGGGTGGCTCAGTGGGTTAAAGCCTCTGCCTTCGGCTCAGGTCATGATCTCAGGGTCCTGGGATCGAGGCCCGCATCGGGCTCACTGCTCAGCGGGGAGCCTGCTTCCCCCTCTCTCTCTGCCTGCCTCTCTCCCTACTTCTGATGTCTCTCTCTCTCTCTCTGTCAAATAAATAAATAAAATCTTAAAAAAATAAACAAAATAAAATAAAATTGATTTCTGTGTATGTCACATATTCAAAAAAAGTTCACTCAACATTTTAAATTGCTCATGCTTAGTTTCCATATTATTTTCAACATTGTATTAGTCTCCCTTGGATCTGTTGTCTTATCTTCGTTTTTTGCCCTATAGTTTTTCATCTCTGTTTTTCATTTTTCCTTAATATCTCCAAAGATTTCCATACTTTATCCATTAATTCTTTTTTTTAAATTTTTTTATTGTTTGCCCCAGGGGTACAGGTCTGTGAATCATCAGACTTACACCTTTCACAGCACTCACCATAGCACAAACCCTCCCCAATGTCCATAACCCATCCACCCTATAAAAACCATTAATTCTTAATAGTACCTGTTAGAAGGTGGGGAAGAGGAAACTGTCCTTCCTACTGAGAAGGGACTTTGAGACCTCAACACAACACAGGTGAGTCCACACAATTTATGCAGAGTTTTATTCAGGATAACTGACTGACAGAGGGGACCAGGTGGGCAGCAATACAGAATAGCATAGCTCTTCTCTGCAATGTCCAGACCTTGGTCAACAGACTTTTATAGAGCAAGGGGACATGCAGAAGGCACTGTAATGAGATCAAAGGGTTCATATGCACCTAATTGATAGCTGACCTTTAATTAGATCTTGTGACACCATCTTTGAGTCAGGAAGGCAAGAAACTGTGTTATCTTTAACAAATTTATGGCGGTCCAGAGCAAGTCTTTTTTGATCACAGCCTTGGCAGGCATTTGCTAAGGTATGTGTACATTAATCTTCAAGAGTCCTGGAACATGTAGCCCCAAGAGAGGACAAGAACAAGATGGAGGGCCAAAGGTGGAGTCAGTATGGTCAACACTCCTACAGCTCCTTAATTCATGTCCTTTTCTATGTTTTTATATCTTCAGTGGTTTATTTTCTAGGTTCTTGGTTGTATACTTAACTTTTTAATATTTATTGCTTTTTCTGATATAATATATAACCCAGTGATCTAACCTAAACTCTATCATTTCTTAGCTATCATTTTATTATGTGTAGCCATTGAAAAATTTTATATGATTTTTTAATAATCATGTGTTAAACTAATTCTAAAATGATCTGAAAAATGTGGATTTTAGTATAATATGAGTATGACATTTGTCCTAAGCAATCAGTGTTCATATGTTCCTTTGAATCCTAGGTAGTATATTTAAGAATAGAATTCTAGCCCAATGAAATGCGAGTCATAAGATTAACACTGTAAAAGTAAATAAAATCCATTAAAGAGGTTACTAACTCACACACCAAAGTTACATCACTCAAGGAAATACATGCACCACCTCTAGAGGAATTGAATCACTGTATCAAAAAGGAAAATGAAAATTCACAACTCCGTTCTTCTTATTATTTTGTTAGTATAACAACTAATGAAAAAGTTCAGGTCAAAATATTGGTCAGGCAGTTGTGTTTTGAAGTAAGCATCACCATAAATCAAATAGTGAGATTGTTACCAAATCTCCATATAAAATTTTTCTTAGCAGTTATACTCTTTTTTTTTAAGATTTTATTATTTGACAGGGAGAGAGATTACAAGTAAGCAGAGAGGCAGGCAGAGAGAGAAGGAAGCAGGTTCCCACTGAGCAGGGAGCCCGATGTGGGGCTCGATCCCAGGACCCTGAGACCATGACCTGAGCCAAAGGCAGAGGCTTTAACTCACTGAGCTACCCAGGTGCCCCAACAGTTATACTCTTGATCATAATCATTCTAAATACAGTACCTTCCTTTTTGCTCTCATGTCCTGTTTCCATTATGTAACTGTGTTACTCAGTTGCCTGAAAGTTGTTGCTGACTAGTGGTAAGAAGAATGACTTATTGATATTATTGAAATTAGAGTAAATAAAATTTATTAATTACTGGAATAATAGGTAATCATTGCTCGTAGTTCAACAAAATTTAAATGATATACACATCACTAGAGAAATTACATTTTATAATAAATTGCATTCCCAAGTCAACCTCTTTTTTTATTTCAAAACATTGGTGCTATTAATTAGTGAAAAGCTCCTGCTAAATGAGCATGGCTTTTACTTTATTATTATTATTACTATTATTGGTCACACTATTTCACTCACAGTGTGTATTCGTTTGTTTGCTTGTTTTTCTTCCAAGTTTTTATTGAAATTCCAGTTAGTTAATACATATAGTATTTAATAATTGATCACTTATGTACAATACCCAGTGCATGGATTTTAACTCTTTTTTTAAAGATTTTATTTATTTATTTGAGAGAGAGAGAGAGTGAGAGAGAGCATGAGAGGGAGAAAGTCAGAGGGAGAAGCAGACTCCCCATGGAGCTGGGAACCCAATGTGGGACTCGATCCTGGGACTCCAGGATCATGACCTGAGCTAAAGGCAGTCGTTTTTTAATCAACTGAGCAACGCAGCCATCCCGATTTTAATTATTTTTAAATTATTTTTTATTTTAAGTAAGCTCCATGCCAAACATGTAACCCAACCAGAGTCTTGAATTCACAACCCTCACATCAAGACCTGAGCTGAGATCAAGAGTCAGGAGATCAACCATCGGACCCACTCATGAGCCCTGGCTTTTAATTTTATGTCTCCAGCTTCTTCCTTGTGTATTGGTTCAGTATACTTCCCATTACATATCTATAATTAAATTCACTTTCATTTTGTAAAATTGCTTTCCTAATCGATTTTGCCATTTTGTTTAGTTTTTCCATTTGATTTTTAATTTCATTTTTTTTATGTTTAAAAACATTCTATGGACTAAAACAGATAAAATCTCCACCTACTCTAATTAAACATGTGTCCTAGCATATGCCATATATTTGAAGAGAAGTCAGAATGCATAGATAAGAAGAAACAAATGGAAAATCTTGAGCTGAAATTAATAATAACACAAAAATTATTAGAAGAGATCAGCAGACTTCAGCAAGCAGAATAAAGAATGTTTTGAAAATAGATTATTACAAATCTCACAAACTAAAGAAAAGAAAAAAGAGAAAGAAAAATTGGCCAGGCCTCTGGGAAATAAGTGACCTACAGTGAAACAATGTCTTCCTTTTCTAAAAAATTACCAAAAAAGAGCTGTTAAATATCATTTCTGTTCACATCAATCTTGCTCCTTTTTCTGGGTTCCAAATTAGGGATCCTAGAACTTTTTATATATTCCATATATTTCTTAGGCTTTTATATTTTGCTTTTACTTTTCTGCATATGGCAGTGTGGAGATTTTTCCACTGGCATTTTCCAGATGAGTAATTCTGTAATCTGATATGTCCATACTATTGTTCAAGCCATCCACAGAATTGCCTATTATGTATTATTGTACTTTTTAGTTCAATAATATTCACCTAAAATTGTTGTATAGATTCCAACATGCTGAGAATAGTCTACATTTGTTCTTATATTTTATATATTTTTCTTCCATTTTAAATGTATAATCATTGTCTTATTTTTTGTTTTTTGTTTTTCATGTACTTTTGCTGCACTATCTGGGTCATACTTATAATTCTTCCCTCTTTTCTTTCTTTCTTTTTTTCTTCTCTTAGTAATAAGTCATGAATTGTGATTCTTAACACGTGTGGTAATTTTTATTGTGTCCAGGAATTGTGTATAAGACAGTCATAGCAGCTCTAGATGATCCCAAAGTTTTCTCTCTTTCCTCTGTTAAGACCATAGGCTGAGCAGCTAATTACCTGTATCTAATTGTCGGTTGTGCCAGGTCAAAGGTGAGTGGCTTTTAGTAAATCTTGGGCTAATTTTCCTCTTCTTATGTTGTTCAGGCTTGGGTTTGCTGGGCTTTCAAGTGTGAGCTTATGTGACTCTATTTGCACAACTCTGCAAGCCTATGGATGGTTGGGCTCTATCACCAAGAGGTTCAGAACCCAGCCTCTACCTCTTCCACATGCAACATCAAAATCAGAGAAGTGTATTATGGGGAGAGACATCATGTGCTTGAGATAAGCCTCCTTTTACTATGTCTTGTGTTCAAAATATAACATGATTTTGGGGATCGACGTCTTTGAGAAATTTCAAAGAGGAGCTCAGCAGCATCCCATAGAGCTCTCAGATCAAGCTCTTGTGACTTGGGGAAATCTGATAGTGAATTAGAACCCTTGATGTCAATGTTTAGAGTGTATCTAACCCTGTGTGGTAACTAAGACACTGGGGATTTCTCTTTCCCTCAGCAGAGGTCCCGCACTTGTGCCAACTCTAAGTACTCTGAGTCAGAATTCAATCACAACAAGCAAAGCTCTTCCAGAGAAGCCACACTTTCCTAACAGGAAGTGCAGTAATTGCACCGAAGACTAGAGATCAAAAGGAAGAAGTGTGCTTATGTAACCCACGCCTTTGGAGTAGGTCCCATGGATCTAGGAGTCTGACCTCTGGGGAGAAGTTTGGCCAAAGTGGTGCTGAACCTCAGGGATTTGGTGAAGGGCTCAGAGGCCTGGGATCTAGAACTACCAGGGTAAGACACTCAATAGCTGTGCCTGGATCTCTGAGGCTGATAATTACCATTTGGTTCTGAAAATTGCATTTTTATATGACTATATCTTATACACACATTCTATCAATCATCTATCTATCTATTATCTATCATCTTTCATCCATCTAACCAACTATGTATCATCTATATATCTATATAAGTACTGTACAAGAAGAAAATTACTGTTGATGCCAAAGTGAAAGCTGTTAATGAGGCAACACTGATGTGTACACCAATCCAAAAATTTCCCAGGTATCCAGAGCCCCTCCAGTCCCCCCAGTTCGCACACAGGGAGAAGTCCGTCAAAGAAGAAAGACAATTTATGGGTCCCCTTCCCTGTGTGACAAAGTAGAGTTCAAAAAGGAAGGATGTGTGGAAATGAGAGACAACAAATTAAACACACACACACACACACACACACACACACACACACCCCATACAGGAGGTGTGCCTTTGCTTAGGACCATAAAGAGATTAATTCCATGAAAAATTAATCACTAAAATTGCTTAAAATAAGTAGAAATATGGTAGGAACTATGTATTTCACTGATTTTTAATGGTTAACATTTATGATCCCCAATGATAAAAAATCATTAAGATTTTCTGTCATTAACCTGTCACACATGTTGTAACATTTCTGTTGCCAGGAGACTAAAACTTAATACATGGAAAGTTCATTTGGAATTTGGTTTCTTTTTTAAAACAACTTCTTGCTCTTCCTTCTTAGGTTAAGTTGAAACTCCTTGATCTTCTTTTTTAGATGAACTATGAACCCTGTGGTGTTGGTTGTGTATTAAAGTTTGTATAGGTGAAGTGTTCTGTTTTTGTTTCTCTGGTAAAGTTAGAGCAAGTAGAACATCCTGCTCTTTTTTTCTCCTTTTCTTCATCTTAGAAAAAGCAAAGATAAACCACATAAGAAGCAAAACAGAATTACCCCAAGTAGTATCATGTAAAATTTCTTCTTTTTTTTTTTTAGATTTTATTTATTTATTTGACAGAAAGAGACACACAGCGAGAGAGAGAACACAAGCAGAGAAGTGGGAGAAGGAGAAGCAGGTTTCCCACCAAGCAGGGAGCCTGATGTGGGACTCAATCCCAGGACCCTGGGATCATGACCTGAGCCGAAGGCAGATGCTTAACTGACTGAGCCACCCAGGCGCCCCATCATGTAAGACTTCTTTTGTTGAGGACCTGGCCACTATCTATACGACCTCGAAGCCTTCTACCCCACAGTCAGCAGGGTTCCACTCATCCTTGCAATGGCAGTGATGGCTTTTGATGCACACCCTGATCATATTGCAGGTCTCAGGTGAACGAGCTCTTGCCAAATGTGACATAGAGATACACTTCCTTCGGATGCAGATATGCTCCACACCACACTCTCTACCATCTGTCACTGCACCAATATCAGGTATTAACATCCCAGCATGAGAGTCTGTACCCCAGCAAGTGACAGCGTTAAGGCGAGTAAAATGTACAGTAGAATGATGGCTCAGAAGGGCCCCCTGGGTAGCTCAGTCAGTGAAGTCTCTGACTCTTGATTTCAGCTCAGGTCATGATCTCAGGGTCCTGGGATTGAGCCCCACTTAGGGCTCCCCACTCAGCAGGGAGTCTGCTCGTCTCCCTCTCTCTCCATCTCTCCCCTCCACTTTCTCTCTCTTTCTCTCTCTCTGAAATAAATAAATGAATCTTAAAAAAAAAAAAGAATGATTGCTTAGAAGAGGAATTTCTGTCACATTCTGACACTGAAACTTTCCACACAGGATATCTGATACGTTACATTGTACAGATGAAGAACCATTTATACCACAGTTACCCCAATGGTCACCTTGGATGTTCATTAGTTATGGCAACTCTGCCGTGTGTGGCCTCTTTGCCAAACATTCTCCTCGCTGTTCATCATGAATATTACCTCTCTTTTCATAGCAGTAGCTATCTCCTGTGCATTCCACCTGGCCCATACACATCTTCTGGACACAGATTTCCCATCACATCACTCAGGAAGGTCACGGTCATTTGCCTGTTCTCTACACCGTCACCCAAAGGCACGATCTTGAGGTCTTTGCAACAAAGCCTCAAAGCACAAGTAGTTCCAGGACTCAGAGCGCAGTTTGACTGACAGCATGGATCTTTTGTACACACATTTAAGGGCCCACGGTCACACAACTCTCCCTCTTCATCCACAGTGTGACTACTTGGAGATTCTGTCTGGAGTTGTTGAAGTGTACAAATACTGTTTCTGCCACAGTGTTCAATACTTAGCATAATTGTGGTTGCTGAATTTAGTTGTTGCCACTCTCTGTGAAAACATTATGCACCTCTCATTTGCATGTTTATAAGTGTCATCAGCATGTAGCATACCCAGAGAATGACCCACCTCATGAGACACTGTAAATGCAATATCATGCAAGCTTTCTTGTGTGAAACTAATGACTCCACATCAAGAGCATTTTACACACTCTTCCAATATAGGTCATGTTAATGTCAATACCATAGGTTTTCTTTTTTTTTTT
>LNAC01000258.1:3033367-3074469 GCA_002007465.1 Ailurus styani
TTTAAAAAAAAAAAAAAAAAAAAAAAAAGGAGGTTTTGTGCACTCCACATCTCAATTCCTATTAAAATCATAGCAAGATCCAGTGATTTAAAAAACTGATTTACATAATTGAAAACAAAGCACACTGTATTCTGCACATTTGAGGTATTACCCCGAACATTTCAACTGTGGTCTATCACTACTGCCAATTCAAGAAACCACTTGTGGTTCACTAATCTTTATATTCACTCTGCATCAAAATGGAACCATCACTCTCTAGAAACTTCAACTGTTGTGCTATTTCTTCATCTGTTAATGCACATCTCATGGGTTGGAATTGTGTTTTCTCACTGTTGATGTTATATATCAGCTGTTCAAATGTGGTAGAAGGTCTTTTGGGCTCTATTTCATAAGCAATGTCATCTATCATATTCCTTAAAAGCCTGCAAATAGGTACTGAGTGCAACCAGGGATTCTGTGTCCTCTTCCACATAACCATGATAGCAGCAGTCCTTCAGGACAAAAAGCTGATCCTTAAGGAGAGCACACTGGTCTGTGTAGTAAACACTGGGAGGTTTCTGGACAGAAAAAAAATTATTGATCTTCGTGTGGAATATGTGCTTCTGGCCTCCAAATGCAGGCTGTAAGAGAACAAGGCTGGAGGCTTGTCAGTGCCATGTCTCAAGGGAATCAACACTTCTGGGTGTCACAGTAACAGGGCTGCCCAACCTGGAACCACCCATAAAGAAACTGACTCACCTCCAGCCAGAACATAAGAAGAGATCCTCACATGCACCAGGACCTCCCCCACAACCATTGTGGAGCCACCATATTCAGACATTGATGAGAGCGAAAGAGGGCAGGTCAGGAAGCATCACTGATCTGTTTCCTCCCTCTGAGCTGGATCTGGTATTGACCTTTAATCTGTTCTCTTACTAAGTTACATTATTAGAGCAGCAGCACTAAAAGAAAAAAAAAAGACGAAGGAGAGACAAGACAAGGGGACAAGGGTAGGGTGTATGAGCTGAAGGAGGAAGAAAAAGGTATGTGAATGGGTTAAAATGGATGCATGTTGGGCTCTAGACATGACTCACTGTACTGCATTGAATTTTGTCTTAAGTAATAGTAAGGCAGGGTGAGACTGGGCGTACAAAACTATGGTGGTTGGCCATAGGTTGACAGTTATAGAACTTAGATGAAGGACGCGTATGGATCCATTATACTGTTTTCTAAATATATGAATACATATGAACATTTCCACAATAAATATATAAAACAAAAGGTTTTTAATGGAAAAGTGAACACCTATCATGTTTTGGTGAAGAATTCTTGATGTACACATATGGGCTACATATAAATACCAATACATATGTCTTCCTTTCACTCTTCAAGGAATTATTTAGTGGCATTACTCAGGAGAAATATAAAAATTACTCACATATATTTTTTCTCATTATCTGTAATGTATGCTTCCATGTAACAAATTATTAATTATCTTGTCTCTTTCCTGCATTCCTCTTTTCATCTAGGACTGTGAAACTGCAAGGATCAAGGCATCAGTTGTTTTCACAAATATTGCTAGCTACTATAATGGTACCTTCATTCTGTAATCAACACATAATGGTAGTATGGGAAGAGGGAGTATGTAAGGTTGGTGATGGATGTTACTCAAATATCTTTATCTTTGATTCTGCTCTTAAGAACAAGAATTTTAAAAACCTCTAGCCATGTAAAATGGAAGGAAATCAAACTAACTGAAAGAGTAACAGCTGGAGATCCACATATACTGAAGGCAAAATAAAGTTCCTTCGGAAATGCAATGGAAATCAATAATCCTAGAAGGAAGGAGGAAAGCTTTGGGAATGGTAATATTGTGTTACAGTGGCAAGGCATCAAAGCCCACATTTATAAGACTGCGAGGTAACCACTGTCCTAAGTTTGACAATAAACTACATTTATTTCCTAAATAAAAATATATGTATGTATTTTGTGTGAAATATAGAAACAAAAAATCATCTCAGTAACAAAAATGTATTACCACATATTTGTGAAAATGAAATCTGGCATCGGCACAGTGCCTGGCTGGTAATAGGGATTTGTTGCTTTCTTCTTTCACTAAAGTGTTTATAGAAACACATAATGTGCACACATGATGCTACAAACTTGGGAAACATAAATGACCATACATCTCAAGAAAGTTTATTAATATGGAGCTCAAGTTTAGACAGAGTGGATGGGGCAAAGATACACATTAGGAATTTTTTAAATTGAATTCAATGTTTTACATATAAAATTTTTATTTTTATTTATCTAGGGAAATACCCACAGTCTTCACTGGATCATTAAACTGAGACTGTTTAAAGTAAAAATTCTTGGTTTTAGTTGAAAAAACACAAGAACTGAATTTGGTTATTGTAAGGTTTCCCGGTAGCCCTCCCAGTAACGGCGGATTGAACAAAGCACCAGACAAATAGGCATGAGGGGAGATTTTTAATAGAGGTGCCCTCGGGCGAGGTTCCACGACTCCGAGAGAAGGGAGTCGGGGAAGTCGCACCTGGGGAGGATGCGCACGGGTTTTTATGGGCTGTGGGCGGAACAGGGGAACATGACCATAATTGGTAGGAGATTGGATGGAGTTCAGCCCTCGGTTTCCCGCCGAAGCTCTGGCCTTGGCGGTCTTTTGAGAGTGGAAGCTGATTAGAGGGGGGCGGGGCGGTGAGACAGTAGGGCAGCCGCCATCTTGTGGCCTCCTCAGTTCCCCGGACCCCGTCGGCCCAACAGTTATGAGATCTAAAACAGACTAATCAAATCCACCTCTCATAGTGGATAATATAAATATATACATTATATAATTTTATAATATAATATATATTATATTATATATAATAATATAATTTATAATATATAACATAATATAATATAATAACAATATGAAATTGAAAAATGCCTAATTAAAGACCTATCATCTCTTAGATCCTGTGCCCATTTTTGCTTTTTTTTTTTTTTCTTTAAATCTCGATTCTATGTTCTTTGACCTTTTTTCTCTGGAATTGTTTTCCTGTCATTTATGGAATTTCCCTTTCATAAAAAGCAACAATCAGTTCTCTATCAAACTTCTCCATGGATAGCTCCTTATTCATGTCTACTACATTCATTCTACTACACAAAACATACCAGCGGACAGCTGAAGAGCATGGAAAGCCCAGCAGAAAAGATTTCCATTCTCAGAACATCTGTATGCCATACCAGACATCTGGTTGCAATTCCCTCTGTTAATCAAACCCACTTCCAACCACGACCCTGATAGCTAGCCATCCCATTAAACCACTAGTCTCTTTTCCTATTCATATACCAACTACTAAATTATCCTACACAAACTTCAAAGAATTGGATGTCTTATTTCCTAATGTATTATCCACCAATAATTTTACCCATATTCTGGGTTTCGTGAATATGTGGACAAATGATATAACACCTGGATTATTCAAGATTTAAAACTAATTTTTGACAATTGACTTATGGCTACACATTGTATCTCACTACCACCTATACTTCTTAACAAACCCTAACCTCATGCCTAACTCTAATCCTAATTCTTATTATTAATTTCCACTGTCCTAACTCTTACATATTAAATAGCTAACCACAAGTCTCATTCTCATTCAAAAATTACTTCCCAATTTCTGAGCAAAAATAACTTTTCATTCCATTGTTTCCCACTTGTTAAGTTCCCTTATTTTACCTCTTATCCTGATAGCCTGGCTCTAGATTCCATCAATTCAACCACTGTGGGCTCAACCCAGACAGGATTAAATTTTTTCCTGCTTCCTATACTCCCACAACAAACTACCCAAACTGTAAGAAAATCAGAATGTGTGAGGAATGAATGTGTGAAAGGTGAAAAGTACAAACTGGATAAGACAGACTGACATTTCAGCCTAAAGGATGAAGTCAGAAACAAATGTTTATTTCAACACCTGGACACTTCTAACAATTTGAGGTTTGTTGTTCACTTTAATTCCTAAATATTTTTTTTTAATTTCCTCATCAATACACAGGATCCTCAGCTGACAATCCATTGTGTTTGTTTTACAAGTAATTATTATTAAGTTTCAATAATGATAACAAGTCATAAAAAAAAGAATTTTTTATTTGTGCACACTTAATAAGGATCTGATATTTTTATTTGTCCTTCTTTCTTGTTGAAGATAGTTGTGAAACTTATTTCAGGCTGAACACTGACTTCATCATTAAGGTGACCTAAATTCCTAGAGTGCATGGATACTTTTCTAGGACTAAAGGGAAGGGATATTTCACAAGATGCCAAGAGCCCACAAGAAGACACAAGATCCCTAAATTAAGTCTTCTTTAGAGGACACCTCTAAATTGTGAGTAAAATCCTAAAATGCCAATTTGTTTTCCATGGTCCTCTTGATATATATTTGGTAATTATTATGGAGTATTGATTATAATAGAAAAACTATTTTTAAATAATATAGTGTTAAGAGTGAACATAATCAATTTAAATCAACCAGAATTAATTCCTAAGATGTCAGCTTGCAAACAGGTTATAGGAGAATAAACACCAAAAATATATGAGTCAGACTGAATTTGTCCTCATAACATTCTTTTATAGAATGACACAAAAGACATACCTCCTGAGAAAGTATAACATTTTCTTTTCTTTTTTTTTTAAGATTTTATTTATTTATTTGGTAGACTGAGAGAGAGAGAGCACAACAAGGCAGAGCCGCAGGCCGAGGGAGAGGGAGAAGGAGGCTCCCTACTGAGCAGGGAACCCTCTATGGGGCTTGACCCCAGGACACTAAGATCATGACCTGAGCCAAAGGCAATCGCTTAGCCAACTGAGCCACCCAGGTGCCCCAAGTATGACATTTTCATTACTGTGGTAGAGAGCCATAACAGTACAGAAACATCTGAATAGACTATCGTACATTATTTTTATGAATTCTTTTCATTCCCTACAGCTTAATAAAATTCATCAATCTAGTTACCCTAAGTACCATCTCCCCTCTCACTTTCCTTTATAGCCTAATTCAGTTTTTCCCAAACAATGAGTAGCAACCCATTAGAAACACAATTTTGTGGCTTTTACTGAGTAAATAGTCCAGAATCAGACATAATATAGGTTACAGATCCTCCTCAAGATTAAGAAATTGGCGAAGAATCACATTGTGTTTGTATGTATGTACCTGTGTATGTATTCATGTATGCACACATACTACTGCTTCTCTCCTGTGTTGCTAAATTCTCAAATGACTTACCAGCAGTAAGATTAACAGTCCCCCTGGTCTTTTTACACTATAGTCCTGTCATAGATAATTTGACCACTGCTCACTATGAACAGATTTTTAGTTCAAACATTTACATGAAAAAGAGTAGTAACAATCGCCTCCCTTCCATCTCTCATTTAATTGTGTACTAGATTGAACTGCTTAGCAACAAGGCTTTCTCAATTCTAAAGACCATGGCAACTGGATAAAAGTTCTTCCACCCTGGCCCCATCATCTCCATTAATCTTTATATCTAACTACTCTTCAATATGAATAAATGTGACTACATTTTTTATCCAAATTCTATGTGTTCCCTGCACACAGTAGAAGCACTTTATGTTCAGTACTTTTGCCCTGGCCTGATTATTTTCTCAACATTGAACCACATAATGGAATACCTGCATTACTATAGATTCCAGAAAGAAGTTTGACCTTATTTAAACAATTTACAGAGATACGGACATCAGTAATCATCTGTGACTTTCACTATAAGGTCAATAAATAACTCAGACACATTTCATATCTACACATAAATATGCCCATCTATTAGGAAAAAACTGCATCAGCAAGAATAAGGAAAGTAAAATTTTTTTTTTAATTTTATTTTTATTCTTTGCCCAAGGGGTACAGGTCTGTGAATCATCAGGTTTACATCTTTCACAGCATTCACCAAAGCACAAACCCTCCCCAATGTCCATAACCCATCCACCCTATCCCTACCCTCCCACCCCCCAGTAACCCTCAGTTTGTTTTGTGAGATCAGGAGTCTCTTATGGTTTGTGTCCTTCCCCATCCCATCTTGTTTCATTATTTTTCCCTCCCTACCCCCCATGACCCCCAACCCTGCCCCTCATGAGGAACTTGAAGAATAAGGAAAGTAAAATTTAAAAGGAGAGAGAGGTGAATTGAATACAGTGTAGGTGTTAAGGTCAGCATTTAAGACATTTTTCTTTTCTCACCCCCCTTTTTAAACAACGACTTACAGACATCCATACATGAACAAGAGTGCCTTTACAGTGGGAGGGACCAGGGAGGACTCTTGCTTATTTGTGCATGGGAAAATAAATAATCAAGCCTTTGGTAAAGGATGCAAATCCAAGGGAGTTGACAAACCCGTCCCACCTCCATTTGCTTTGGCCAAGGAAACAAGGCAACAAACAAACCTGAAGGGAGCTGAACTGGGTAGAAATAAATAGGTGAGAGAGAGTAAATCCAAGTTCACCCTGCCAGAGGGGAGATTCCAGCATCCACTAGAGTGGGATAAGGACAGTTGTAATGGACAGTGGAGAACTCCACTAAGAGAGCCACTGTCCCTCCTCAAGGGGAGACAGCAATGGGCTATGCTCTCTGGCAGTGGCAGCAGAGCCTTTTTCTGCAGAGGCCAAAAGACTCGACTTCTCTCATGGCAGAGTTGGAAAAAGTGTGTGGCTGGTCAGCTAACCTAGTATGGGGGGGTCTCAAGTGGAGAAATCTGTTTATCTCCAGGAGCTGCCAAGTTTCTGAGGAAGAACCACCACCATAGGGTGAAGAAGAAAGGGAAGAAAGCAGATAAGAATATCAAAGTTTGGGACGCCTGAGTAGCTCAGTCAGTTAAGTGGCTGCCTTCGGCTCAGGTCATGATCTCAGGGTCCTGGGATCGAGTCCCACATCGGGCTCCTTGCTCAGCAGGGAGCCTGCTTCTCTCTTTGTCTCTGCCTGCCTCTCTGCCTACTTGTGATCTCTTTCTCTCTCTTTCTGACAAATAAATAAAAAAAAATCTTAAAAAAAAAAGAATATCAAAGTTCACGAAAGGAACCTGATTCATGCTCTGGCTTTAGGACTTCAGCAAGAGGTCTGCATACAAGCCGTGGGATTGTCCCATGGGAGGATCTCCTTACCAACCCAAAGGCATCTCCAAAGCCCCACTTGCCAAACTCATACATCTCCCCGCTGTGTGTTGGGCACCTTCCATATGCTCCTGAGTGTGGCAGTGAAAGCAGGTGGGTGATCTATTTGCTCTCAGAAAAATGGCCCACAGTTGTGGGTGAAGGAGCTCATAAACTGGAGCTGTGGCATCCCCTTCTGAAAAACAAAGTAGAGTTTTCTCAGCCAGTTTGTTAGGTTATGAGATCAAGAGGAAAAAACCTAAGCTGATGATTTCTGCCCCAAGAGGGGAATAAGAGTGAAGCAGGTCTACCCATAACAAAGCTAGAATCCCTAGGCAGACACACCAACGAACAGTATCCATCTGAAGATAATCTTGCTCATAAACAATTGACAGTAGCTGTATTGAAGAAACTCAGCAAACTATAAGAAATCTCAGAAACACAGTTCAGTGAGATTAGGAAAAAGATAAATGAACAGAATGAGTTCTTTATAAGAAAGATAAAAACCATAAAAACCAAAATTCTGGAGCAGAAGATTTCAATGAATGGGATGAAGTTTATAATTAAGAGCTTCTAGAGTAGAGAAGATACAAGAGAAAATAGATGAGTTAGATAGGAATTGATTTTATTTGTTTAAGATTTTTTATTTATTTGAGTTTTTAAGATTTTATTTATTTATTTGAAAGAGAA
This sequence comes from Ailurus styani, assembly GCA_002007465.1. Classification (NCBI taxonomy): domain Eukaryota; kingdom Metazoa; phylum Chordata; class Mammalia; order Carnivora; family Ailuridae; genus Ailurus; species Ailurus styani. The sequence continues at coordinate 3,041,196 of LNAC01000258.1, forward strand.
AGAGCAGCAGAGGCGCAGAGGGAGAGCAGACTCCCCGCAGACTCCCCGCTGAGTAGGGAGCCAGATTCGGGACTCAATCCCAGCATGACCTCAGCTGAAGGCAGATGCTTAACTGCCTGAGCCACCTACGCATCCTAGATAGGAGTTTTGAAAGGCACCCCTATTAGGCTGTCAGTGGATTTCTCAGCAGAAACCCTTCAGGTCAGGAAAAAGAAAAATAGGCTGCTAAAGTGCTAAAAAATAAAAATTGCCAGTTAAGTGTACTCTTTGGGTCAAAATTATCGTTCAGACTTGAAGAAAAAAGACTTTAGAACTGAGAGAATTTAACACCACTAGATGTACCAGGTGGGGCATGCTGAAAGTTCTTCAAACCGAAATGCAAAAAAGCTGTAATCAGTAACATTAAAAAATACAAAGTATATAATGCACCAATGAAAGTGAAAAATATATGGTCAGGTATAGAAAACTCCAATTATGTCATAGGATGGTGTATTAACCACTTAACAACTGTATAAAGGTTAAAGGAAAAGAGTATTAAAAATAACTGTCTCGGGCACCTGGGTGGCTCAGTGGGTTAAAGCCTCTGCCTTCCACTCAGGTCATGATCTCAGGGTCCTGGGATCCAGGCCCACATTGGGCTCTGCTCAGCAGTGAGCCTGCTTCCTCCTCTCTCTGCCTGCCTCTCTGCCTAATTGTGATCTCTCTCTGTCAAATCAATAAATAAATGAATAAACATCTTTAAAAAAATAACTGTAGCTACTACAATTTGTAACAAATTCATAACACAATAAAATAAAATAAAAATAAATTTTTTAAATAATTTATTTCATTCAAAATTTTTTAAAAAAAGGATAGTGAAAGGGAAGATGTTTTATAGGCAAAGAAGTGGCTATCTTCATAAAATGGACTGTTTTATCTTTGAGATGTTTTCTGTAACATATCATGGTAAGTGCAAAGCAAAAATATGGAGTAGATTCATGAAACAAACAAAAATTCGGGAAACAGAGTACACCACTATGGAAAAACATCCATTTAAAAGGTAGACTGAAACAGAAAAGAAACAATGAAATAGAAAACAAATAGAAAGCAATCAATTGGATGACCTTAGTGAGATTTACATATCAATAATAACTTTAAATTTAAATAGACTGCATTAACCAATTGAAAAGGCACAGACTGACTGTTTGGAATAAAAAAAAAAAAAAAGTCCCAATTATATGCTGCCTACAAGAGACTGGTTTTAGTTTTAAAAGAAATACAGGATCAAAGTGAAAGAATGGAAGAAGATATTCTGTGTAAGTGGAAAGGAACAAAAGGTGGGAGTAGACAAAATCACATCACACCAAAAAGACTTTAAGCCAAAAACAGCAACTAGAGGTAAAGAAGGTCATCAGGTAATGATGTAGGAAAGAGGTTAGGGTTCAAAGCCGAAGGGCAAAAAGAATTCTTGAGACTTCTTCAGGGCAAAAAGTTTTTCTTGAAGCACGGGAAGAGGACCAGAGGGCAGAAAGCTGCACTGGGGTCATTAGTAGGGGCCCATTATGTGCTTTCAAGTTGGGCCGGTTGCAGTGTGGGGAGGGGTTAGGGAGAGTATAAGCCTCCCAGGTATTTTGGAAGCAAGGTTTCCAGGATCCTGACGGGGCTAGCTATGGTTAGGAAAAGGTCATTTATTATTGTTTAGTAAACCCTCAGTCGTGAGACCCTTCAGATATATATGGATCATATGCTTGGAGGATGATTGCCAACAGGTGTCTTGGCAGGAGGGTGGCTGTTGAGATAAAGGAAGTTTCCAAAGGAATTCTTGTATGTTACAGTAGACTTACAGAACCTTGGGCATGGAGCCTAAGCCTGCCTTTGCTCTTAACAGAGTATTAACGTCAAGGTGATGAGGGAGGAAAAGGACTGACTAAAGACAAAGCATAAACTGACACCCTGCAACCTCCCTCCCCCACCCCCACCCCCCACTCCTGGGCAGGACTTGTGTGACATTCTTCCAGGAATCTCCCAATTATCTTAAGCTTAATGCCTTGCTAGAGGGAGAAAAACAATCTTAACTTGACAATGGCAAGGCCTCAGGTATCTTGTAGGTCTTCTTTAACATATGAGAGTTCTTCTGAAACCTCCCTTTTCCTTACTCCCCCAACCCAATAGTGTGTAATCAGCCACCCCTCACAATCCCAGTATAGCAGATTTTTCTGTCCATGAGTCTTGTCCCCGGGCTTTAATAAAACCACCGTTTTGCACCAAAGATGTCTCAAGAATTCTTTCTTGGTTGTGGGCTCCGGAATCCACCCCACTGAACCTCACCTACATTCCAAAACCACCTCAAAGGCAGCTGAGCTCCTAGAGGAAGGTCACTCTACCTGTTTCAAGGACTTGTCATCATAACAATAATCATAACAATACTAGGGTTTTACAATATTGTAAGTAATTATAGGTGGCACTGGAAACCATTAGAAAGTTTTGAAAAAAGACAGAACGAGAGTAGATTACATTTTTAAGTCTCTCTGGATGTTCCATTGAGAAGAATCTGTATGAAACTAGGAGGAAAATCTGAGAAAATGTTTAGAACACTATTGAAGAAAAAAATCAAGGACACAGATATGTTACTTTGGACCAATGTGATAGAAGGGAAGGTGATAAGAAGTAGTTAGACTCTAGACATATTTTGACATCAAAGAACAAGATTTTTCATTTACCATGAGTTATGAAAAAAGCAGCAGTCACAGATGAGATCACAGATGACTGGTCTGGACAATACAAAATGGGTTTGCCCTTAACTGAAAAGGGGTAGACTATAAAACAAGGAGATTAAGGGGAGGGAAGAATAGAAGTTGAGTTCATAATATCTTAAGTTTATGATGACTGTTAGAACTCTAAATGGAGACATTCAGTAGGTTGATATATACAAAAGCTACAGTTCAGAATATGAGGCAGAGTCAGGAATATAAATTTGGTAGTCATCAACAAATCATATTTAAAGCTATGAAACTGAGTGATAGCATCAAGAGAGTGGAGAAACTGAAGGTGATATCTTCAAGAGACTGAGGCCAGAGCCCTTCAAATTTTATTGATAAGAAAAGAAAAATATTTGAGAACAAAAAGACTGAAAGATATGAAGTAAGGCAGAATAATATGATGTCTTATAAGTCAAATGAATTAAGTATTTATTTGTCAACCATGTCAGATATAATTAACAACAACAGAGGCAACAAAGATATTCAGAAAAATGTTTAAAAATTCCAATGAGTATATTCTGCGATTTACTACATTTTTTAACATCAGGGAGTGCTTATGTAGACCAAAAGCATGTACAAGAATGAACATAGAAGCTTTATTTAAAATTAAAACTAGAAATAACCCCAATTTCCCTCAGTATTAGAATGGGTAAATAAAATAAAACATTTGCACAATGGAATTCTATGCAATAACCATAAAGTAAAACAATAATAACAGAGACAATTATCCACAAATAGTTACATGAATCTCACAGACACATGAGGAGTAAAAGAAGTAAGAAAAAAGACTACAACTGTTGGATTCCATTCGTGTGGAGTACAGTTAGACTGAAACCATCTATTGTTAGAGATATTTAGATTGATTCATTGATTGATTGATTCATTTTAGAGAGAGAGAGAGAGAGATCAGAGGGAGGGGGAGAGGGAGAGAGAATTTCATGCAGATTCCACTCTGAGCATGGAGTCTGATCCAGGACTCAATCTCAAAACCCTGAGATCATGACCTGAACTGAGATCAAGAGTCCAACACTGAGACTGTAGCCACCCAGGTGCCTCTATTGTCAGAAATATTTAAATTGTGATTAGCTTGAAGGTAATGGTAGGGGGAATGAGGAAGCCTACTGAGCTGCTGAAAACAGACTATATCTTGATATGGGTATTGGAGAGATCGATCTATCTATCTAAAAAAGATAAGTTTGTATATTTCTATACAGATATATTACAATATCTAAATTATACATTTATATACACATGTACTTTATATACATATATATATAACTGTGTGTGTATATATATATATATAGTTATTGATCTGCTGACATAGACTAAATTTCATTGGGAAAAATCAAAATAATCAAAGGGACTCTCAACACTATCTATTGATGTCTATATCAAATAATTCTACTTTCCCTCCTGTAATTAGAGAGGTTTTTACACTCATAAATAAAGCCAAATCTTTCAACTTTGCAGAAGATTTCATTCCCTCTAGTTTATTCAATAACATAACTCCAGCAATTCTTTCTTATTTATCCTTACCTTAGTCATAAAGTCTATATATTAAAAAAAAAACAATTTATTCAATGATTTGGTTGGTGAGAGGTGAAAATACACTGGAAAGAGTAAAAGGTGGAGAAGTTTGAGTTTCAGTTTGTAGATTGGAACACTGCTAAGTTTTAAATAGTTGATTGAATTGAGATGAGAGAGTACTGTTGTTTTAGAAAATAAATTACATAGTAATGTAATATGTATAGCTTCTCTTGAAGTTAATGAGAACAGAATGCATGGTGTTGCATCACCCTAATGACATATGAGATTTACATTTCTATATACTCAGTTGTAGAAAAGTTCAATACCTTACCAATGCGCCACAAAATTTGCTCAAGAAAATTAAAGTCTATTCCAAAAAATACAGCTATTATATAGTAAAATAGTTTTTATTCATTTATTTTAAGATTGATTGATTGATTGATTGATTCATTTATTTATTTATCTGACAGAGAGATACAGAGAGCACAAAGTAGACAGAGCAGTAGGCAGAGGCAGAGGGAGAAGGAGGCTCTCCACTGAGCTGGGAACCCAATGTGGGACTCAGTCCAGGACCCTGGGATCATGACCTGAACCAATGGCAGATGCTTAACTGACTGAGCCACACAGGTGTCCCAAAATAGGGTTTGTTTTTTTTTAAGATTTTATTTATTTATTTGAGAGAGAGAGAATGAGCAAGGGTGGGGGAAGGGCAGAGGGAGCCAGAGAAACTGACTCCCCGCTGAGCAGGAAGCTCAATAGAGGCCTCCATGCCAGGACCCCAAGATCATGACCTGAGCTAGAAGCGGTGCTTAGCTGACTGAGCCACACAGTTGCCCCATAAAATAGTTTTTAATGGTAAAAAACAAGTTATGGCCTCCTAAGTATTTGTATCCATTTTCTTCATGTTTCCTAATCTGAGTTATGCCTTTGGTTTCTAGTTGTTTAGATTTTGTGAACTCTATGATGCATAGAATGCTGCCATCTTAAACACTCAAATATTTAAAGAAAAAATACTTTTTTAGTCCATATTAATATTTAATTAATAAATTTCAGGTAATTTAAAATTTTATTCAAAAATGAAACAAATTAAATATTATATCCCTTTCCATGATCTGGCCTGTTAATGGAGTACAATAGTTAGTTGTAGAGACTAAGTAAGGCCAGATTTTTTTTTTAAGATTTTTTTTATTTATTTGAGAGAGAGAGAAAGAGCATGAGCTGGGTGAGGGTCAGAGGGAGACGCAGACCCCAGCTGAGCAGAAAGCCTGACATGGGACTCTATCCCAGGACCCTGAGATCATAACCTGAGCTGAAGTCAGACACTTAATCAACTGAGCCACTCAGGCTCCCCAAGGCAAGATCTTTTCTAAATTAAAATGTGCTGTCCGTCCTTCCAGGTAATTTCTGTCAGTGGAGCCATCATACTTAAAAAAATACTTTAAATGTATCGAAGGTATAAAAGAACTACAATGAAACCTTTCATACTTAGATTATCAAGATTTTGCCACATACGGTTATCATGGTCCTTTTTTACCCCTGACACTCAAAAAAAAAAAAAAAAAGACACCATGAATCCATTAATGCCAAACTTAAGTATTTTCTTGACATAAGTTAATAATCAATAACCAATTTTTCTGTCATAAAAAAATTTTCTCCATGCTTATGTAAATGAGAATCCATGCCAGATTCACACTACATTGTACTCAAAATTATGTTTCTCAAGTTACTTGTATTCTAGATCATTTCCCCTCTACCTATTTTTGTATTTGTTGTTGCTAATGCCTTTAATTTATTGTGGAAGTCGAATTAGCTGTCTTGAAGAAAGCATCATTCCTTGGATGTGTCTGTTTTTTGAGGTGTGCATTAAATTGTTCCTCTATCACTTGTTTTTCCATGTAAATATGATTAGACTCTCAAATTTTGAAATATGCAGACCAAGTCCTTTAGGAAGGAGGCATAATAGATTGGTCTAATTGCTTGGAAAGTACACAGTAATACTGGTTGTTCTGTCTTTTGGGATGTGAAAGTTGAAGAATAGATTTAGATGGTGACAGCTTCATTTTTGTATTTGTACAGTATTCCAATTAATTTTTCATGTCATGTTTTCCACTGATACCATGAATCAATTATTAAAATGAAATTTTTCTGCACTGATTTTGTTAGACAACCATAATTAACACAAACTAATATTTAAAAAAAAGAATTCAGTGTTTCTCTATTTCTGAACATCACACTTTGAGACAAAAAGAGTTGATCACTTCAAATGAAAATTTACATTGAGATTAATTATTGAATGTTTATATACTGACCTTGATTATTAATTTTGTTATTTTAAAGCTCTTCTTCCCACTGCTTTCCCAGTAATACATGCACAATGACTATGAATGCTTTACAAAAAGAAAATGATAACACATAAAATACTATCACTAACTTGTGGAGAGGAAACAATACTAAATACAAGATAAGTCTAAAGTGGCTAATTTTACAATGATTTTTACCAGGAGAAAGAGTCCCTGGGAAAGCTGCAGCAGCCAGTGAAGTCTTACGGAGTCAGAGAATTCACATATAATACAAGGTTTTACTAGAGAGTTTGTACTTTGATATATTAAACATACATTCTCTACAATAAGTAACACAAGATACAACAGTTTAGCATAAAATTGATTTGAGATCCAGTGATAATAAATTTTTTATTTTTTAAAAAATATTTTATTTATTTATTTCATAGAGAGAAAGTACCATGCAGAAGCAAGAAGAGCTGTAGGCAGAGGTACAGGGAGAAGCAGGCTCCCTGATGAATAGGGAGCCTGGTGTGGGGCTTGATCCCAGGATCCTGAGATCATGACCTGAGCTCAAGGCAGATGCTTAAGTGACTAACCCAACCAGGTACCCCTATTTTTCTAGTTCTCATTTTATTCTTTATTCTGTAATGGCCTAAAGCATTTTTCTATGGTGTATCTGTCTTAAATCTATAAAACATAAAATGAGATGATAACAAAGATAAACAATTTTTATATATTTCTTTCAAATTCAAAATGATTTTTTAGCTGTTTTCCAGTCTACTGAGATAGTATTAAAATATGATATATGTAAATTTAAGGTGTACAATGTGATATTTGACACACATATACTGAAATGATACCACAATAAGGTTAGTATACACCATACCCTGACATAACTAACTTTATGTGCGTGTGTGCTTGTGTGTGGTGATTTAACACCTAAAATATATTCTTCTAACAGCTTTCAAGTGTATAATATGGTATTGTTAATGATAGTCACCAGGCTATCCACTAGATCCCCAGACATTATTCATCTTATACCTAGAAGTTTATACCCTTTGTCCAATATTTCTCAATTTCCTCCACTGCCTATACTTTGACAACCACCATTCTATTCTTTCCATGAGGTTGGCTCTTTTAGACTTGACATATAAGTGATACCATACAGTATTTGTCTTTCTCTGTGTGTTACTTCACATAGCATATCACCTTCAAGATTTGGCCATGTAATTAAATTTGAAATTAGGAATTGTATTGCCTCCAATTTTGTTATTCCTTCTCAGCACTGCTCTGGCTTTCTGGGACCTTTCCTGTTTCCATGCATTTTTATTTAAATTTTCTGTTTCTGTAAAAAATGTCATTGAAGTTTTGATAGGGATTGCATTGAATGTACAGATGGCCATGGAGAAGTAACAACCTTTCAACAATATTAATTCTTTGGATCCAAGATCATGAAATACCATTCCACTTACTTGTGTCTTCTGCAATTTCTCTATCGAAGTCTAATAGCTTAGAGTGTATGAGTCTTTCCACTTCTTGTTGAATTTATTCCTAAGTATTTTATTGTTTTTAATGACATCATAAGTGAGATTATTTTCTTTATCTTTCAAATAGCTCCTTGTTCACTGAATATGTTTATTAGTGCTCAGAGTTTTTTGGTGGAATCTTTAGAATTTTTCTGTATAAGAGAACAATTTTACTTCTTCCATTTTGATTTGGATGCCTTTTATTTGCTTTTTATATCTGATTGCTCTGGCTACTGTGTTGAATAGGAATAATGAAAGTGAGTAATTTTGCCTTGTTTCTAATCTCAGCAGAAAGCTTTCTACCTCTGTTGAGTATGATGTTAGTTGTGGGCTTATCATATATGGTTTTTATTATGTTGAGTTTATTCCCATTATACCCAAGTTTTTAAGAGTTTTTATCATGAAAGAATTTTGATTTTTGTCAAATGCTTTTACTGCATCATCTTATAGTCTTTTAAGTGTATTAATGTGGCATATTGCATTTATTGATTTGCATTTCTTGAACCATCCTTGTATCGCAGGGATAAATCTCACATGATCATGGTGTTTGATTCTTTTAATGTGTTATTGAACTTTGTTTTCTAGGACTTTGTTGAAAATATTTGCATCTATAGTCATCAGAAATATTGCTCTACATTTTTCAGTATTTTTATCTTCTTAGCTTTGATATCATGCTAATTCTGATGCCATAAAATGAGTTTGGGAGTGTTCCCTTCTCTACAATTTTTGGAAGAGTTTGAAAAGGATTGGCCTTACTTATTTAAATGTTTGGTTGAATTTACCAAGGAAACCATGGATCTTTGGTTTTAATTTATTGGGAGGTTTTTGATTGCACAGTCAATCTCCTTACTTGTAATTGGTCTATGCAAATTTTCTATTTCTTCATGACTTAGTCTTGGTAAGTTGTATGTTTCCAGAAATTTATCCGTTTCTTCTAGGTTATCCAAATTGTTGGCATATTATTGTTCATAATAGGATTTCACAAACTTTCATATTTCCCTGGTTTCAGTTGCATGTGTTCTCTTTCATTTCTGATATTATTTATTTAAGTCTTCTTTTTCTTCTTTCTTAATCTAATTACAGGTTTGTCAATTTTATACATCCTTTCAAAAAACCAGGCCTTAGTTTGTTGATATTTCTTATGCCTTTTTTGGTATCTATCTTATTTGTTTCTGCTTTGATCGTTGTTATTTTCTTCTTTTGTCTTGCATTGGATTAGTTTGGGGTTTTTTTGTTGTTGTCCTTTGAGGTATTATGTTATGAGGTATTATGTTCTTTGAGGTATTATGAGGTAATATCTGTTGTGATATTTCCTTCTTTTTAGTGTAGGCCTTTATCACTATAGACTTCTTAGAACTGCTTTTGCTTCATTCCATGTTTTGATATGTTACATTTGCAATTTCATTTGTTTCTACATTTTTTAAATTTCCCTTTTGATTTCTTCTTTGATCCATTGTTTGTTCAAGAATGTGTTGTGTAATTTTCCAGTTTGTGAACTTTCCAAGTTTCTTTTGTTTTTGATTTCTAGTTTCATTACACTGTAAATGGAAAAGATCCTTGGCTTGATTTCAATTTTGTTACATTTGCTTAGGCTCCTTTTTTTGATCTAACATGTGTTACATCTTGGAGAATATTTCCTGTGAGCTTGAAAAGAATGTGTATCCTGCTGCTGTTTGGTAGCATGCTCACTCATTGCTGAAAGTAATAAAAATGGTACAGAGAATTTGGAAGATAGTTTGTGTCTTATTACAAAGCTAAACTAACTCATTATAAGATCCAGCATCAGGTTAGATGGCAGAAATAATTTTTCAGTGAATATTTGTATACAAGACTTTGTATGGATATATTTTCATATTTTATTTTTCTTGTATTGATACCTACAGAAAAAGTTCCTAGGTCATAATGGAAAATTAATGCTCAATTTTTAAAAAGAATTTTAATCCATTTTCCACATTGGATTAATCATTTTACATCTTCAATAATAAGGTATGAGGTTCCAATTCTTCTATACCTCGCATGCCTTTAGCTTTTTAAGTCTATCTTCTTTATTAGAACCAATCTAATGGTATGAAGTAGTTTAATATGCATTTCCCTAATGACTAATAATGTTGAGTGCAATTTCATGTGCTTAATGGTCATTTGCATATTTGGAGGGAAGAGTGATTATTCAAATATTTTCCCATTTTTTACTTGTATTATTATTATAGTTATTGTTGAGTTGTGAGAGTTCTTTAAATATTTTGTGTATTATCAAATCGGATATATGATTGGTAGATTTCCTTCCGAGTCTGGGACTCATATTTTCACTTTCTAGGTCATGTTTTTTGAAACATAAATCATTTGAATTTTATTGAATTCCAAATTATAATTTCTTAATCACTGATGCTTTTGGCATTGTATCTAAAAAATATTTCCTTAGTTCAAGATCATGAATATTTACTCTATTTTCTTGTAAGCCTTAAAATTTTAGCTGTAACATTTAGATCTATGATCCATTCAAGATAATTTTGGTGTATGACATGAGGATTAGGTATAAATTTATCATTTTACAAATGGATATCCAACAACTATTTGTTGAAAGGACTTTCTCCCACTAAATTGCCTTCATGCTACTGTTTAAAATCAAATAACCGCAAGTCGGAGGACTCATTTTTTAATTAACTCTCAATTCTATTTCATTGATTTATATGTCTGTCCTATGCTAGTACCACAACATCTTGATTATCGTAACTCTGTAGTAAACTATGAGACTCCAGTGGTTAAGCATTCACATTTCATTCTTTATTATCAAGGTCTTTTGTTTATTCATAGTAATATGAATGAAAATTACATTTCCATACAAATTTTAAGAAGTTGGCCTGTATCTGGAAAAAGAAAAGAAAGGAAGAAAACCTGCTGAGATACTGATAGAGATTTCATTGAATTTATGGATAATGTTGGGTAGAATAACCAACAAACTAAGACTCAGTCTTTCAATCCATGAACTTAGATTGTCTTCTTTTATTTAGACCTTCTTTAACTTCTTTCAGCTTTTTTTCTTAAGTTTTGAATGCATAAGCCATGTGCTCCTTTTATAAAATCACTCAAACGTTTTATTCTCTTTGATGATATTGTGAATGGAATTGTCTTAATTTCATTTTTGGATCATTTATAATATATAGAGCTATAATTGATTTTTGTATATTTGTCTCAGATCCAATAAAGTTGCTAAACCACTTTATTAGGTTCTTGTTCTGTTGTTGCTTTCATGTGTGGATCTCTTATGATTTTACATTTGGGATTATTTTGTAAGTGAATAAAGGCAACGTCACTTCTTCCTTTACACTCTCAACAACTGCATTTCTTTTTCTTGCCTTATTATATTGTCAAAATCTTCAGTGCAATGTTGACTCAATGGTGGGACTAGATATCCTTGCTTTGTCCTTGATTTTAAAGTGAAGCATTCAGTCTTTCACCAACTATGAAGTTAGTTGTAGTTTTGTAAATGCCGTTTATCAGGCTGAGGAAATTCTATTCTAAGTGTATTGAGCATTTTTTTTTTAAAAAATCACAACTGTGTGTTGAATTTTGTCCAATGATTTTTCTGATTCTATGGACATGATCCTGTGTTTTTCCATCCTTTAATCTAGCATTATGGTGTATTAATTTAATTCATTTTTTGATGAATCAATCTGGCATATATGGGATAAGTCCATTTAATCATAGATAATGTTTTCACCCTTTCTATTTTTTTAGAAAAGTTTTTGTATTGTGTAGAAAAAGCTGAGTATTAGTATTTTTCAAAATTTTTTTATAGAATTATGATCCTGGATTTTCTTTGTGGAAGACTTTTAATTATTAATTCAGTTTCTTGTATAGGCTTATCCATATTTCCTACATTTTCTTAAGACAGTTTCAGTACCATGTATCCTCTACATTTTGTCCATTTCCTCTAAATTCTCTTACTTATTGACATAAAGTTTTTTATACATTTTCTTATCAACTTAGAATTATACTGATAATGTAAAAGAATAAACCTTTGGTTTTATACTGACTTTTGGTTTCATATCTTACTGATTTCCTCACTATTCATAGCAATTTTTTTCCTTCTATTTGCTTTGGGTCAGTTTTCTGTCCTTTTTCATTTCTTTTCTTTTCTTTTCTTTTTTTGTAGTTTGCGGTCCTTTTTCTTGTTTACTCAGGGGGAGGCTTAGGTTAGTGATTTAAGATCTTTCTTCCTTTCTAATATAATCAGTTTATTATGAATATCTTTTTTTTTTAAAGATTTTATTTATTTATTTCACAGAGGGAGAGAGATCACAAGGAGGCAGAGAGGCAGGCAGAGAGAGAGAGAGGGGGAAGCAGGCTCCCCGCCGAGCAGGGAGCCCGATGCGGGCCTCGATCCCAGGACCCTGAGATCATGACCTGAGCCGAAAGCAGAGGCATTAACCCACTGAGCCACCCAGGCGCCCTATTATGAATATCTTTAATGTTATGACATCATGCATACAGATTAGGTCAAGAACTGTGTACAAAATAGTGCTCTACTGAAGGTTAAAGTTGTATCTTCTAGTTCTTACAAAGTTCAAATGGAATCAGTTGTACATTAGGGGATCCCCTCTCCTATTCATGTTACCTCTTTTGCTTTCCAAAGTGCTCTTCCATCCCCGCCCAAATGAGCTCAGGGTTTCCAATAAAGGTTTACCTGGTTGTGATGATCAGTACATTCGAATATCTCTTCTTTGGTTTTTCTTTACTGGGGCTAATACATCTGAATTCAGGGTATTTTTCCCCCTTCTCATACAACTACAAATATATTTCAATGATTTATTTCCATAGCACCACGGTCTGGATGCAAGGAACTGAGAAACTTGTATGTAGAACATTTGCAAGAAAATGAGAACCATTACACTGAAAAATCATCTACCTGTTTTTAGCAAGTTTCTTTTTTCACTTTTATGATAAAAATATCTGTCCTTTAAGTTATTTAATACTGCATTTCCTAATATTCCTTCCCCTTTAGTATTCCAGGCTGATAAATTTCAAAAAGAAGAAAAAATATTAGTATTTTCTAAGCTCTGGGAAGAGAAAAATTGCACTTTGTTTTTATATTTAATACTGGTATTTGTTATTTGAAATTCATGTAAGATATTTGTGTTAAAACTTATGTCTATGAAGACTACTTTGCAATCAGTTCAAAATGTCAAATTATTTTTTTCAATTAAATGTTACTGTAGCCTGTTAAGTGATAGGTATTTTACTCGATATGGAAACACAAAGCTGTAATTCCAGTTAAGGAAGAAAGGAGTCACAAATATATTTGGTAATTGTACTCCAACTAAATAACTGTAAAATAATATTTGTTTTCTCTTTTAATATGCATTTGAAAATTTAATGCTATGTGCCAAAAGTGGTTACAACAAAATATGAACATTTTTAATTGTTAAACTTTTCCCAATATTAAGAGATTTTATTCTTGAACATCAGAGGTAGATGTATGTGCTTGGCTCTGACAAGGATAATGCTAGATTTTTATATGCAAAATACCAATTGCCAGATGTGCTTTATCTATATTAGATGGAAGATGAATATAAATGAGGTCAAGTACTCAGTGTGAATAGCATGACATTTCAAAATGTTTCTATTCACACATCTTGTTTTCAGTAACATTTTAAACCTGTCACTAGTAAAATTAAATGACACTCCATAAGGTGTCATTATTTTAGAACCTGGAAAGCTAGAATACTCATTTAGTTATCTTCTTTTAAATTAGTAATATTGAAGAGAGGGTTACATCATTGTTTAAAATTCAGGGGTAGGGCGCCTGGGTGGCTCAGTGGGTTAAAGCCTCTGCCTTCGGCTCAGGTCATGATCCCAGGGTCCTGGGATTGAGGCCCGCATCAGGCTCTCTGCTCAGCAGGGAGCCTGCTTCCTCCTCTCTCTCTGCCTGCCTCTCTGCCTACTTGTAATCTCTCTCTCTCTCTGTCATATAAATAATAAAATAAAATCTTTAAAAAAATAAATAAAATAAAATAAAATTCAGGGGTAAAAATAAGGAAATTACATGGGCAGGATCCTGAAGTAAAACTTTAATTTCATGAATCTAGATGTTTGCAATAACTATAAATTTATGATAAAAATGAGATATGCTTGGGCGCCTGGGTGGCTCAGTGGGTTAAAGCCGCTGCCTTCGGCTCAGGTCATGATCCCAGGGTCCTGGGATCGAGGCCCACATCGGGCTCTCTGCTCAGCAGGGAGCCTGCTTCCTCCTCTCTCCTCTCTCTGCCTGCCTCTCTGCCTACTTGTAATCTCTCTCTCTGTGTCAAGTGAATAAATAAAATCTTTAAAAAAAAAAATGAGATATGCTTATACTGACTAGTGCATCCTCAAAAAAAATTAAAAGCATATATCTTTAACCAAGGAAAGCACAAAGTTTGTTTTAAATATTGATGTGCTGGTGATAGATGCATGTCAGTCTAGAAGAAACAAAGCTATTGTCAGCAGTCAGGGATCATAAAAATAATTGTTATAAAAAGCATTTTAAAACAAAATCATTATGAAACTACTGCATCTTTCATCATCTGCCAAGTTTTTGAAATTGTTAAATTATAATAATCCAGGGAGTGACAGACTCATCAATAATTGAGAAACTTTATAAATTGCATATAAATGATGTGTGAAGAACAGAAAAAAATAGCATTGGACTTTGGAAAATGGAGTAAAAGTAAAACTTTAAACTTTTAGTGATGCTATCTATTTAATAACTATTATGTGCCAAGCACTATGATACATAATATATGTAGATTATTTCTAATAATTTAAACATTGCTGAAGATGTGAGTTCTCTTTTAAGGGTGAAAACACTTGTTTATTATCACTTATTGGCAGTTGGAAAATGAAGGTTTGAACTGAGGTTACCAAACAAATTCATGGAAACAATTCTATAAGTCACAGATATCATCACATCTAGTAATTTCATTATAGACCTAAAAAATATTACTCATTTAACAAATACATTTTTTAAAGATTTTATTTATTTTGAGAGAGAAGATGAGAGAGAGAGAACATGGGAAAGGGGAGGGTGAGAGGAAGAAGAAGACTCCCTGTTGAGCAGGGAGCCCGTTGCAGGACCCGATCCGGGACTCCACATGGGCCTCCAGGATTGTAACCTGAGCTAAAGGCAGTTGCTTAACCAACTGAGCCACCCAGGCACCCAACAAATATGTTTCTTTAATATCTTCTTTGTGCTAGTCATTAATCAAGGTTTGGGGAGGACACAGTGGGTAAATAGACAAAAACCAATGCCTTAATGGGGCTTATAGTCTAGTAGGAGTAGTCATATACACACAAAAATAAGAAATAAAACAAAATAAAATAAGTAAGCATGTTAAACATTGGAATATATAGAATATATAAATGTCAGGGTAATAGAATATATAAATGTCAAGGCACATGGATGACTCAGTTTGTTAAGCATCTCACTCTAGATTGTGACTCAGGTCACAATCTCAAGGTCCTGAGATTCTGCATGTCAGATCCAAAGTCAGACTCCATGTCAGATCCAACGTCAGACTCCATCCTGGGCAGGCAGCCTGCTGAAGATTCTTTCTCTCACACTCCTTCTGCCTGTCCCAGCTCATGTGCTCCCTCTCTTCAACTCTCAAAAAAAAAAAAAAAAAAAAAAAAAAAATNAATCTCATGGGGGGGTCAATTTTATTTAGAATAGCTAGGGAAAAACTCACTAAGACAGTGGTTTTACACAAAATCTGAAAGAAGCAAGAGAATTCACAGGAATCTTATCTGGAAAAATAGAAATCTAGCATGAGGAAATAACAAGTAAAAACACTTTGAGATGACAGTATGTTTACATTTTTGAGTACACGCAAACCCGTGTAATTACTTTGCCATAAAAACCCATCAAGTTTTCATCTCATTCACAATAAGAATCAAAAAACTTATACTAACTGTATTCCTCCTGTATCTATCTCCTCCTTGCCTACAAGTTGCCTTCTTCTTCATTTCTCTATAACTACAATTATCTCTTTCAGTCTCAAGGATCACTTGAACCTCTCTGTTGAGTGTAAACCATAGATAATAAGGGAAAAAACAGAACACTCAATAAGGCACTCAAAGATAATAATTGTTTGGACCAGCATGGTAAAAGTATAAGTAGTAATAGAAGTGGCTGGATTTTGAATATACTTTGAAGAAATTGCCAACAAAATATTCTGATTGATGGTTGTGGAGAATAAAACAGAGTCAAAAACAACTCCAGGGTATTTGATCTACAAAACCAGAAGGTTTTAACTTACTCACTAAGTTAGAGAAGAAAAGAAATAGAATAAATTTGGGTGAAATATCAGGAGTTTGATTTTCAATATCTTTGGTAAGCATATTGAACACTGGAGGTATGAAATTAGCATATATGAGGCTAAAGTTCAGATAAAAGTTTCAGGTGGTTGATATAAACTTAGGAGTCTGTTTCAATAGGTTTTATTATTATTATTTAGATACGGGAGGGACAACATTATTAGATATGGTAGACAAGGAGGTGACTACTATTGATACTTTAATGATACATAGATACAAGATAGTTTATGACACAAATTTCAAAAGAGAGGGAGGATATGTCATGCCATGGAAGGGGGTTACATGGGGAAACACCAGGATCATTCATGAAGCGGAGGAAAAGGGAGGAAGCATGGGCAAGAGACTTTATTGTTGTTTCTGTGGGAAGGAACAAGTAAGATATGTAAGCAAACTTAATATTCACTAATTTGAATGATTTCAATAGGCTCTGGGGCATATGGGCTGTCTCTAGTTGTCTGATGTTTAGTACTGGGGTTATTAGGGCAACTATATAATGGCCTAGGGTGTGAGAGCCTAAAATAGAAGGTAGGTGAGAGTGTAGACTCTGTACTTGTTGGTTTGTATTTGGAAGTGTACCCCTAGACAACAGACTCCTCTTAAATATGAGGATGATAAAGGATGCAGGAAGTCAAAGTAATGTGATTCACAACAAGACATGTCTGGCACATGCATGTTGGGCAGATATTAAAGCATCAAGTTTATATATGTTAGAAACATGTTCAATACAGAGTTGACACTGATAGGTGGCATTTGAAACCATGATTATGAATATTTTTAAGGTAGAAATGAAAAGCAAAATACTTAAAAGAGGGAAATAAGTAGAAGTTGATTCAGTAAGAAAATCCTCAGGGTAAAGTGAAGAAAAAATTTCAAGGAAGAGGTAATGACCAACTCTGTCAGATGTTGCTGAGAAGAAATATAAAAAGACCGAGACTTGGCCATTTTATTTAAAATGTTAATTAACCACTTTTGTAACAGCTTCAGATAAGCAGTGGAATAGAAACACTATTTTTTTGTTTAGAATGCACGAGTGAATGGAGGAGAGATAACCGCAATCCAAATTATCTAGTCTAAGGAGCAGAGAGAAAAACGAATTAATAAAGATCAAAAGATTCTTAAAGACCCATGGTACACCATCAAAATTTTCAATATCCACATAATGGGAGTGCTAAAAGGAGAAAGAAAAAAGGGATGAAAAGAAAATCTGAAAAAAAAAATCACTGGAAATTTCCCAAATTTGACGAAGAGCATGAATATCCACATTCAAGAAGCTCAATAAACTCCAGATAAGATATATTTAATATTTAAAGATATCTATACTCAGACACAATGTAATCAAACCATTGAGAGTTAAAAAAAAAAATCTTCAAACCAGCAAAAGAGGTGACTCATGTACAAGTAATCCTCAATAAAATTGAGAGCTGAATTGTCACCAGAAACCCTGGCAGGCTGATGTATTTCAGGTGGCGAGATGATAGACTTCATGATAAAAGAAAAAGTTTATCAACAAAGAATCTTATATCCAGCAAAAGTATTCTTCAAAATATAAAGATAAATGAAAATATTCCTAAGTCAACAAAAAATGAGAGAATTTATCAATTGCATTGCCAGTTAAATCCTACTTGACCATGGTTTATATATATGGTATATAGGTTAGATTTCCTGGTACTTTGTTGAGATTTTTGCATCTACATTTATAGGGGATATTGGCCTGAACCTATTTTTTTTTGTGTGTGTGGTGATGGCTTTGTCTGGTTTTGAACGAGAAGGAATGAGTTAGCAATTGTTTACTCCCTTACTAACTTTTGAAAGAGCTTGTTAAAGATTGCCATTAATTCTTTAAGTGTTTGGTAAAATTCTTCAGTGAAGTTATATAGCCCTTTTTATTTTAGGAAATTTTAAATCACTAGTTCAATTATTTTACTGGTTATTGGACTATCCATATATTTTGTTTCTCCTTGAGTTGGCTTTGGCAATTCGTTCTTTCTAAAAATTTGCCCATTATCTTGGTTATCCATTATATTGGTATACAGTTGTTTACCATGTCATTCTATAATCCTTTTGCTGCAAGTTTGTTAGTAACATCTCATCTTTTATTCCTGGTTTTAGTGATGTTAGTCCTCTCTCCTTTTGTCTTTAATCAGTGTAGCTAAAGATTTGTCTTTTTTTTTTTCAATCTTTACAAAGAATCAACTTTTGGTTTAGTGATTTTCTCTATTATTTTTCTATTTTCTATTTCATGTATCTCCATTCTAATCTATGTATCTCCTTTTCCTGCTTTCTTTGTGTTTAGCATTTTTTTAATTTATAAAATTGAGATATTATTGAATTGAGAGCTTCCTTTTTAATATTCAGGTTTATGGCTGTAAATACACCTCCCAGCACTGCTTTTGCTGAAGCTTATGTGTTTTTGCATGTTGGATCTTCATCTTCATTTATCTTGAAGCATTTTCTAAGTTTCTTTATGATCGTTTCTAACCCAATGGGTATTTAGTTGTGTGTTGTTTAGTTTTCAGATATTTTATAATTTCCTAAGTGTCTTTGTTATTTATTTCTAATTTCATCCCATTGTCCTGATAATAAAATGGACAGGAACAGCAATCCCAAATGTAGTATATATTATTACCAAAATTCAAAGCCATACAGCATGCACTGAACTTCTTATTTGGTAGTAGGAGAAATGGAGGTACAACTTGTTCTCTACCTTAAAAGCTATGCACTGTTCTGCCCACGTCTAATGAATTCTTAACTTTTACACCAGTGAGTCAGAGTGCTAATTCTTTGAGAGTGTATCTTCCGTTCTCTGGCAACCATGTCTTTTAGTAGGGTATCTAGGATGCCTGTTCACCTTGTCCAATTAGCATAATGTCATCAGTTAGTGGACTGGTGTAATACTGTGAAAAAAGTTTAGCTGTTTAAAGCCGTATAGATTCTTTTGTGACGTGTACAAAGCAGTTACCATAGTCCTAAAGCAAAATAGTAAAGATCTATTGCTGTATTTGCTATGAAAAGTTGAAGTGCTTTTGCATACTCACGGATGGGATTTCCAGATGGAAGCATTCACTGAATCAATGTTGAATAGTCACATACCCGAGGTTATGTGGGTCTCTTGCAATAAAAATAATATATCCAGTGCAGTAACTACTTGATACTACTGTGTGGTTAATTTTATGGTAGTCCATCATCTGCTATCATGGTCCACATATTTTTACAGAAGCGAGGGAGGTGAAGTGAATGGGAATGTGATATGTGGTATTATCTCTGCATTTCTCAAGTCTTTGATGAGGGTCTTAATACCTGAAATTTCTTTAAGAATTTGGTATTACTCCTTATTTACTCATTTGATTATATGAAAAGGGAAACACAGTTTCAGGGGCTTATATTTCAACTCTCTTACCATAATGACTCTTAGGTCAGGGAACCAAGGTAATTTTGGAATTACCAAAGAGGAAAAAAGACATGGGGTATGTGGCAGATTCACTGGATGCACAATGAAATGAACTCAAATCAAAACTACAGTTAACAGAGCACTTGGGTGGCTCAGTTGGTTATGCATCTGCCTTCAGCTCAAGTCATGATCCTGAAGTCCTGGGATCGAACCCCACATCTGGCTCCCCACTCAGCGGAGAGCCTGCTTCTCCCTCCCCTTTGCTGTGCTCATCATTTGCTCGCTCTCTCTCAAATAAATAAATAAAATCTTAAAAAAAAAAAACCACAGTTATCACCTGGCCTTCTTAATCTCTGAATCAAACAGAAGATCATAGTGGCATTTTGTGTCCTATGAAATGTGTCATTTCTATCTAGTTCTCTCTTGCAGTCCATACCCCTCTGTCTAAATTCCTAGATGTCTCCTTGGAAAAAGTTTGGAATAATATGTACTGCATATACATGTGGTGAAATTTCAACATCTTTCCTTAAGAAGTCCCAGCCTCTTCTTCAAAGTAGTCTGGATCAGTGAACTGACTTAAATCTGTTAACTTAGATGAAAGACAATGATTTTCCATGGTGAAAGGTGATGCCAGGCCATTTCTTACTGATGTTGTTTTTTTTTTTTTCCTTACTACAGAAAACAAGGAATATCATATTTGACTGTTTACTTGGTTTACCCCCTGAAAACACCATGAACTTTTAGCCAACATCCTCAATTCCCACAAATAATGGAATCCTAAAAGCCTCTTCACCTTCCTGCCCATGTGATAATTATGTCCATCATGTATCTTATAATAAAATTCTGCCACATTGCTTCTGTTATTCTTACATCTTATAATCTCTATCGTTCCCATTGATACCAGACATCTAGTTCTATGGAAGAATCCCCTACAACCAATCCAAGTTTGATTATCTTTAAGGTAATAGAGTCAGTCTCACCAGAGAATTTTTTGTTTCTGTAAAATAGGAAGCATCTTCTGAGCCTACCCTTGAGAAAGATAGCCAGGTCCCATATTTCTATCACCTTTACAAAACTATAGCAATGTATTTCTAACATATCTGCTCCATTGTTTAAACCAACTTGGAGGGACACCTGGATGGCTCGATCTGTTAAGCATCTTCCTTCAGCTAAGGTCATGATTCCAGAATCCTGGGATCAAGTCCTGCATTGGACTCCCTGCTTATCAGGAAGCCTGCTTCTCCCCCTGCTAGCTGCTCTCTCTACTTGTGCTCTCTCTCTTTTTCTCCCTCTGATAAATAAATAAAATCTATGTGTCCAAGTTCCACTCATCTCATATCAGGACCCTAACTTTTATACAAGTTACCTAATAAAGATGGTCAGTTTATGCTGACCATCCTTAAATCAGATCATAGGAACAGTTCCAACCGAGGAAAATAAAATTGTTCCCTAAATATGCAATAGAAGCCTTCTGACCTTCACGGCCTGCCAAAAATTTTGAACCCATCCTTTTCTTTTACACATTCTGCATTACTGTGGGAGTTAGCATTGCTCTCACACTGCTTCACTGCTGGCATTATTTAATTTCCCGGTATCCTTCCCTTCACCTACACCTCATCCAAATTGACTACAGGTAAAGTGTTAGGGTTCCATACTCTGTAATGTGGTATCTATTATTTTTAGACAAGTGGAAAGTAAAACTCAAAAAATTTGATCCTGAATATCTTCTTTTTAGAATCTAGAATCTCTCGTGTAAAATGTCATAGCCTGGCTTGCCAATAAAGAAAAGTTTGATATGAGGTTATTAATTAGTAATTGTTTTTATGAGAGGTACAGTTCCAAGGTCGTGAGAGTGAGTGAATAGAAAAGCGAGAGAGGAAATGATGCTTCACAAGACACAAGTGATGAGTTCCTATAGTGGCTAATGTTTGACAATGAGCCACAAAAGAAACATAGGGAGCTGCTTGGCTGATTTAACAGCTCAGCCATAAAGGGCATCCTGGAATAAGCTATAACGAGAGACTATTCCTGGGTCCATGATTCCTCTATGCAATCTATCCAAGGATAGACGGGGAAAGAAGGAGAAGACAGAATTTATCTGCCTGGATTCCTTCAGTCTTCTATTTGCCAAATGGTCAAAGTTCACCCTAAAAAAAATGAAGTTTTTCAGATTTCTATATTATGACATCTGTCTTATTTGGTGGATTCTTAAGAATTCAGGTGCCAGAAACCTGTGCGTGATAGGAATATATCTTCTGTGTTTATTTATGAATGCCGAACCTTTGTTTTGACATAATATGAATATGAAATGTACAGAAAAAGGTCCTTCATAACAGTGTTTTGCCACATGACATATATAGATCAGTAGAACATTTCTTGCTGATGTCCTTGAAAACTACATCTCAAAAGGATACCAAGAGTAATTAAAACTTGCCTTTAAGTCATAAGTCAGTTTATATTCAGAGAAAATGCTGCCGTTGTAAATTACATAAAACTTTCCCATATCAAGATTTGGCAGGCAGTGGGTTACATATCTAAGGATTGGTGACAAGACAAGTTAATGAAACTACCACAAAATAAACTTGGCATGAAGTATCAGAGTGAGGCAATCTCTGGAAGAAAAGAACTTAATACTGTAACAAGGCAGTGGAAACAAAAGATTCCCATTTATTTATTTATTACTATTTTATTTTACTAATTATTATTACTAATTATTAATTTTACTACTCATTTTATTTACTATTTATTTATTTACTCCCCCATATTTATTTACAAAACTATTGTTGACAGCATCCTGTCAAAAAATGCCCGAAAGGGCGCCTGGGTGGCTCAGTGGGTTAAAGCCGCTGCCTTCGGCTCAGGTCATGATCCCAGGATCCTGGGATCGAGGCCCACATCGGGCTCTCTGCTCAGCGGGGAGCCTGCTTCCTCCTCTCTCCTCTCTCTCTGCCTGCCTCTCTGCCTACTTGTAATCTCTCTCTCTGTGTCAAATGAATAAATAAAATCTTAAAAAAAAAAAAATGCCCGAAGAACTCCTCTATGCCTGAGCCAAACTACATTTTTTAACTCAGTAATTCCTTGATTTCATGAGGGGGATTCCTTTTTACTGACTACCTCCTTTCCTGTAGCCCTTCTTTCAAGAAATCTACCAGAATAATTTTCATTCTTTCTTTGTGTTTCAATTTAAGCCACTTTTTCAATCCCTGAACTAGTCTTTCAATTCTTCCATGCATATTTTTGCTTTCATTCCTTAGTTCCTCTATTTAAGTACCTAGTGCCTTCTGTGGTCATTATGAGTTTTCTTGTCACCCTCTCATACCCAGTGAGAGCCTACCTCATACCCATGTACTCTGATAAGTACAACTATATGTACTGAGTTGGTATTTGCTAAATGATTATGGGCCTTAAAGGGCATAGCCCCAGCTCCCTGTTGTCCTGTTAGACACCCTTGCACTCATTTTGCTCCAGTTACACTAGACTACTCGGCACCCCCATTTGCACTGTCATGTTCTTGCCTCAAGTCTTTGGCATTTGTTTATTGCCCTTGCCCTCAACTATTCCCTTCACAGAATTTTCCCCCTTATCTCAAATCACAATCTGACCTATAACAAGCTTACACTTGTATTTACCATTCATTATTATAGGCCTAGAGCTTCAAATAATGCTCAAGAAATAATTTTTGAATAAACAAGTAAAAAGATGAGTAAGTGAAAAGTGGATGGGAATATGCAGGCAAAAAGATAAGGAATGTCTTAGGAGTATGGTTTAATATGCAATAACGGCTGTGAAGGAAATTAAATAAAAACTGTTTGTGCCTAGGGGCTCCTAGGTGATTCAGTTTGTTAAGCATCAGACTTCTGCTTTTGACTCAGGTCATGATTTTGTGGCTCATGAGATCTAGCCCCAAGGTGGATCTGTGATCAGTGAGGAGTCTGCTTGAGATTCTCTCCTTCTCCCCCTCCCCCCAACTCTTTCTAGCTCAAATAAATAAATCTTAAAAAAACAACAACATACCGTATTGTGCTTATGAACTAAGCTGTTTTCTAGGCATTTAAAAATAATATTTAATTTAATCTCCCAAAGTCCCTCTGAGAGAGCTATTATTTAAATTTAAATAATAATTAATGTTTAAATTTTTAAACAGTATTTATGTGGCAGAGCCAAGGCTCAGCCTGTTGTTTAACTTAAGTGACTTTTCTGGGTTTTTCACCACATCTGTCCTAGAACTTACAGAGTACAAAATAACATGGTGCCAAATACTGAAGGGGAAATTTAGATATGGTTTAATTCCTATGAATAATTAGAACTCACCTTAAGATACTAAAAAAGTATTTTTTAAAAAAAGATATTTCAAACTGTCAAATTTAAAACTAATTAATATGCTTGTCAAAATCATTTCTCTAAAACATAATCAGTTAATAAGAAATGTTAGTGAAAAATTTTAATACATTAACAGAAAAAAATTATCTAACTCTCTAATATATGTTCTACATTGGTAAAATTAGCTTCAAAATTTGGCTTATAATAATTGCTTGGTATAGAAATGCAGATATTTCAGATAATCTTTGTAATCTTTAATTTTGTAATCTTTGTTAGCATTTCGCATGTTAAGAAGGTAAAATAATGGTTTGCTCTAGTATCTACAAATAGCACACTTATAAAGTGATTTCAGTTGAGGTATCAACATTGTAACATATGCTTAAAAATTATATGTATACAATTCCTGTTCATTTTAATGACTCTAGAAAGCAATAAAAAACATACAAGCTCAGGCAATTATTGTGTACAATTAAAATTTCCAAATGCTTCATATGTTTTCTGAATTAACTTTTTTGTGTTTGATCAAGGTTGTTTTGTCAATATTTTCTTTCCCCGCCCCCATCCCACAGTTTATTGTTCTGTGGTAGCAAACCTTACACTTCATTAAATACTCCTTGCTTATATTTGCTGGGGATAAACCCAAAAGTGACCATGTCTCAGGAAACAAACTAGATCTCACGCCATCTCTGAGATCATTTTTGTCAAATCATGTGACCTTTATCCACACCAGCCTAAATGATGTTCTAAGACCATAAGAACTCTTTGAGATGCTTCAAGTTGTATCCTTATTTTCCAGAATCCTAGTCCACAATCTATTCTAGATGCTGGTAACTATCAACACAGAGAGTAGTGAAAGATCATCCCTTATAAGAATTCTATCTGCTAGAAAACAGTTGGCAACAGATGATCAGACATTTGCTAATACTGACAGAGTTTGAGATCTAAAGCAAAAAATCACCAGTTATCTTCAGATTTAAATTAGAAGGCCTTTTCTAGATAGAATCTTCAATTACAATGACCTCTGAAACAGAAAAGTCCCTTACTTCTCAGTAACCAATTTATCATAGGAAGGTTAATACACATCCCTTTGTTCTCTATATATTCCAAATCATATATTATTTTAGGTAATTATTAATCTTGATGATAAGGAAGAAGAAAGGAGAAGCAAGATTATGTTGAAAGTAGATCAAAGGATGTATTTCCACATGTGCAAAGTGCCCTTGAATAGCCGAAAATCAATAATGATCAAAAATGCATTTTGCCCATGAAACATATAACTCCTCATATTTTTTCTTCATAATTCTTACACTTATAATTTGACAATGCCCACTGGTATATTAAAAGCTCTAATAATTTCAATAGAAAAGCAAATTTTAACATATGATTATAGAGTTGCTAGAAATTGTTTGAACACAACACTCTTTTTTCTTTTTTCTTTTTCCTAAGTAATTTCTTTTCCTAAGTAATGTTTTCTTTTTTCCTTTTCCTAAGTAATGTTATTTAACACTAACAAAACTTTTTCTTAGAAGTCTTTTTCTACTACAGAGTGACTGATGCTAATACTTCCAAGGATCTCCCCAATGTATCAGTAAGGCAAAATAGTAAAGTAAGATCCTCTGTAGATTAAATAAATAGGTTGAGGTGTTACTTTTGTAACAGTGGGAAGATAGTTGACTTAATCATTAAACTAGAATTTACATATTACCATTTAATGCACTCCTTGACTTAGTATGCATGAGTCCAAGTCCTTATGGTTTCATTCTCTTTGATTTCTTAACCCTTATCTTTGTAGCTAATTAATACCTCAGAAAATGGAAGCTTGTTAAGAGGAATCATTAGGCCTCTTCAGTAGATCACAGACTGGCCAAGAAATATTACAACCAAGACATGATAGAATTGACTTGTGTGATTTTTTTCTCCCTTTCTTCTCAGTCTATGAAAATACTTTAAAAAGTTGAAAGACTTCTACCTAAAAATACTCTAGGAAATCAATTCAGCATCGTTCAATGTCAAAACAGAGTGGTTTGCAAATAAAAAAGATTTTAGAAATTCTGCCAATTGATACTGAACCACATTAGAAGACCAGTAGCAAGTACTGTCAACAGAAGTTGAGTACTGTATCAAAGATAAAACAAAAATGTCACTGATTAGATTAAAGCCTTCTAATAGTCAAAAAAACCAAACCCATGAAACAGGGAAAAGAAGTGAATAAAATCTGCATAAAATTTCTGTATTGAAATACATTCTGTTCTTCAGAATTCCCTGTTAGGTAAGTTTCTTGACCCTTTCTGCAAAGTCAAACTGTCCTCTGTGTAGCATCTTCAGGTAGCTCTTTCTTCTCAGCTTGACGCTAATGACTGAAGTCATCATACTTCCCCACTGTTTCCCAAATTTCCACTTCAGAGGACACTGTCTTTTTTTCTCTTTTTGTTCCATCATTGAGCATCCACCTGATAAACTGCCATGATGATAGTCAACTTACAGCACTGAAGGTTTGGCAAGCTCCAGTCACAGCACAAAGATACAAATTTAGAAGAACTTAGATTAGAGTAGATGACAATTTTGTATTCTTGGGTTTTTTTTTTTTCAAACCACTTTACCATTTTTTAATTAATTTATTTGATCTGCATTTATTAAAATATTTATCTTTGGACTTTTGACTTTAACTCAAAAATGTGGAGAGCTGGATGGATGTCATCTCCCACCCAACCAAAAAAGAAAAAAAATGCTGTATATATGTTCTAATTAACAATTTTTTTGAATTCTTCTGAGAATTGAGGTCATAAGACATACAACCAATCTGAACTTGAGAGATAGAAAGCCAAGTGTCTGCAGCTTAAAACATAACCCAAGCACTAGTTTTCTTGCAGAATGTGCCACTGGACACCATAAAAGTCATAAAAAGAAAATGAAATTATAAATTTCAGTGTGTTGATGAAGGCGGAGAATGGGCTAGCATAAAAGTGAGAAGTCTGTAGACCACTCATATTTGTAGTCTCCATCCTGTTTCAAGCATCACCTCCAGGAAATCCGCCAAGCTTTCTTGGGGAGGATGGGAGAGGCTATCCCTGAAGCTCTGACTCAGGTAAGAAAAACATCAGCTACTGCAGAGACCTGCTGATATACTTTGCCCCTATCTCCCTTATAAAGTAAGAGCTTAATCTATAGGGGGGAGAGCAATGAAGTGTGTATCCTTCAAGCCAATCCAAGATGCTTTGAGAAGTTAAATAAGATAAATAATAGAGAGACAGACAAACAAGGCCCACCTTGACACAGTATGTTTGAGCTGCAGAAATGCAAAAGGTAAAGAGGAAATCTTGAAGGCAGCTGGCAGGTGGCAGTGGCAGTATACTTAAAAGACAAGAGAACAAGAATTACAGCAGACTTTTCATTAAAACCATAGAAGCAGGTGGCACCTGGGTGGCTCAGTGGGTTAAAGCCTCTGCATTCAGCTCAGGTCATGATCTCAGGGTCCTGGGATCGAGGCCCGCATTGGGCTCTCTGCTCAGCAGGGAGCCTGCTTCCTCCTCTCTCTGCCTGCCTCTCTGCCTACGTGTGATCTCTCTGTCAAATAAATAAATAAATAAATCTTTAAAAAAAAACCTTAGAAGCAAAAAGGCAAACAAGTGCCATCTTTAAATTGTTTAAAAGCAAAAAATCTTAACTCAGAATTTTATACTCAGAAAAAAAATCCTTAAAAAAAGAAAAAATAAAGAGCTGCTCAAGCAAGCATTAATGAGGAAAATTACTGCTTAGACTTTATAAGAGATGTTAAAGGAAATTCTTCAGTAAGAAAAATTATGGTATAGGTCAACATCTTGGACAATAATAAAAATCAGAATTGAATAAATGAAAGTGAAACACTCCCTTTTATTTCTTATTGTTAATTTTCTAAATGATAAACCATGTCAAGTAATAATAATAGTATTGGTCATTCATATGTAAATTAATGTATGACAACAATGTTATCAGAGAATAGAGAGAGGAATTGGGAATAAGAAGTGATAATTACACTACACTTAAAGAAATGTAGAAGTATTTGAAGATGGACTCAGATTATTTAAAAATCTGTATTTTAAACCCTGAGGCATGCACTAAAAAAGTTAAAGTTATAAATATTAAGTCAATTGAGGACCTAAAAGTGAATAATAGAAAATTCTCAATTAAAGCAAGGCAAGTAAAAAAAAAGAAGAAAAATTTAAAAATAAAATAATATAAAAATAAATTAGATTAAAAAATAAAAATTAATGAAAATAAAACAAGGAAAAGTAGAGAAAGAAAAAAAATTAAAGAACAAATACAAGACAGGTGCCTGGGTGGCTCAGTGGGTTAAGCCTCTGCCTTCAGCCCAGGTCATGATCTCAGGGTCCTGGGATCAAGCCCCCGCATCAGGCTCTCGGCTCAGCAGGGAGCCTGCTTCCCCCTCTCCCTCTGCCTGCCTCTCTGCCTACTTGTGATCTCTCTCTCTGTCAGACACATACATAAAATCTTTAAAAAAATAAAAAAGAACAAGTACAACAAATAGAAAAGAAGCAAGATTTCTAATCCAACTACGTCAATAATAACTTTCAATGTTAATGGTCTAAACACAGTTAAAATACAGAAATTGTCAAATCTGATTTTTAAAAAGCAGTAACTAAACCAATTGTGTTCATACAAAGCCTCATTTTAAATATGAAGACCTTTATAAATTAAAAACAATGGGATAAAGAAATGCATGTCATTCAAACACTAACCAAAAACAGCTGGAGTAGCTGTATTTATTTCAGATAAATTAGACTCTAGGAACAGGGAAGATTCTCAGGGATAAATATGGACTGATATTACATAATAATAGAGACAAATTCTCAAAGAAGACATAACACTTCTTAACATGTATTTAGCCAATAGCAGAGTGGTATAATACATGAGGCGAAAAACAGTAAATCTTAATGGAAAAATAAACAAATCCACATGACGGGGACTATGGTGAATATAGAATTTATGCTCCACCTAATGGACCAACATTCAAAGGAAATAATGCTATTCCATTAAGAAAGACTGTGACCCAGTATATACTAATATGTTTTAACTTGACACCAGTGTGGAACTTTTGAAAAGAAGTGAGTAATTTACAAGGGAACTGGATCTGGGAGAGGACAACAAATGATGGGTATTATGAGGAAAGTCAACAAATTTACATGCTCTATATTGATCCTGTGAGAGCAATTTCCTTTGGGATAGAGTATCTAACTAACCTTCTGTTGCAGTGGTTTCTCTGTACCAGAGCAGATATCATGGGCAATAATAAGTCAACACCTGATAAGCTGCACTTCGTTTTGGAGGGGATGGTAATTATGAGAGGCTCCTGTCATTAGAAGCCACAAGGATCTGTACATAGGCCTATTTCCATTGATGTTTTAATTATTTTTGCCTCAGAACTTTTAATATGAAACTCAGCATTAGGATGGGGTTAAATGGGGAGTCTTACTATGCACAGTTGCTTCCTAAACTACATTCTTCCTCTTTGCATTAATATTGCATATTAAGTCTTCTGATGGATTGCACAAAATGGAAAGCAGCTTTCAAAAACCCAGAATTACTCAGCTTCCCCTCTTGCAGATTTTCTGAAATATCACTATTTTTATTGAATCACAGGTGCATTTCAACAATGTTCTGAGAGTTTTATAGAAGACAAATGCACATACATGATCACTGAACTCTACAATCAACTTACATGAATGCATGTATGGAAATTCAGAGCAGAATTTCTAGGTATTCTAAGTACTCTTATAGAGTGAACTGCATTTTATTGTGGTGACTTGTTTCTTACATACTTTTGCATTAAAACGATAATTGGACATTTATTATGAAGAATTTTTATTATAGTGGTCTCAGGAAACCGGAAATGAGAAAATATAAAATTTTAAAAGATTGTTTTAAATCACTTGAACTGTAAACTATTTTCAGGCTTAATTCTGAGATTACTTCCATGGTAGCTGCTCACCACATATATATTGAATAATTAAATGATCTCATTCTGTCCTCATTCAACAATTTTAGATATGTGTTCCAGTTATCTATTGCTGCATTGAAAATCATCCCAGCACAGAGTAGTTTAAAACTGTAAAATATGTTTTGCTCACCAATCTGCAATTTGGGCAGGACTTGATAAGGATAGTTTTTCTATGATCCTTTTCTATGATCCTATGATATGGTATGAGCTGCAGTGCACTAGAGGTTGAAGAATGAAGTAGCTAAAGATTCAGCCACTCACATCCTGGTAGTCGGTTCTGTCTGTTGCTAACAGCTTCACTGGGCCTGCGCCTAGAGCACTTACATGAGACCTTTTCATTCATTTGCTTGGTTTACTCATAACATGATGGCTCCGTTCCAAGAGTAAGCAACCGCAAAGAGAAAGAGAGCCAGGAAGAAGGTCCACTGTCTTTGATGACGTAGACTTCCAAGCGATGCAGCATCATTTTTCTGGTAATCTATTCATTCAATGAGAGTTAATAAAATTTGCATGGTTTCAAGAGGATGAAAACGCGACATCACTCTAAAGGGAGAAATCTCAAAGAATTTGTGTGCGTGTCTAAAGGCACTAAAATCCTTTGCCTGGCCACAGGCAGTTATTTATATTTCCTCCATATGCAAAATTCACTCATTCCCTTTCAAGAATTCCCAACATTGGGGCGCCTGGGTGGCTCTGTTGTTAAGCATCTGCCTTTGGCTCAGGTCATGATCCCAGGGTCCTGAGATCAAGCCCCGCCTCAGGCTCCCTGCTTGGCGGGAAGCCTGCTTCTCCCTCTCCCACTCTCCCTGCTGGTGTTCCCTCCCTCACTGTGTCTCTCTGCGTCAAATAATTAAAAAAAAAAAAATTAAAAGAAAAAAAGACTCCCCAACATTTTGTCTATTCGGTATCAGGTTTAGGCTCAAGTTTCAGGATCCGAATAAGATGAATGTGTACCTCGAGTATTTTTCTTGAGTACTCCAGCTAGAGTATAGTTATTCTTCATCTAGAAACCTGTGAACTGAAGAGAAGACTTATCTTCATTCTACACGATAAACTTACTGGTCCAAAATGAGAAAAAAAACAATTTAAAAAAGGAAAGCACATGACAATCGCTAGTCCCTGGTGATTCTGAAATCAATCAGGCCCATATTGCCAGCTCTTAAAAGCTTTAAACTACCTTCTAGGAGCTGTTCAGCATGGCCCTTGTCTCTCTCTTTTGGGGTCTAGGTCCCCCTTTCTAAGTCAGTCTTACTTTTCCATAAAACATAGGCCATATTTTCAGTACTATAGATTTTCCAGCCTGTCTCTGACAGTGGAATTTAGGGATCAAATTGCCTCTTTAAATTGTGGACTCGTTCTGTCCCTCTCAGTACACGCTGGTATATATTCCTTAGACAAAATTATGAGTTTTTTTAATGAGTCAATTTATAATCTGTTGCATTGTTAAGCAAAAGCAATACTCACTAATCTCTCGGGTTTATGCTGCCTTGAGGCAGCAGCCTTATGATTCCCAGAAGCTCTAATGTTTAATAGTATTCTATTCTATTCATTAGTAGTGAACCAATAAGCCAGTTCTTATTTCAGAGAAGTAGAAAAAGATTTCACTTTAATATGGGTAGAGGGTCAAAGAATTTGCAAACGTATTTAATACCTCAGTATCATATACATTTAATTTTGATTTTAAATATTTTTGGCAAACTTAATTCAGTTGGTAAGTATAGAATATCCTAAGCTGACTTGGTTAAGGAGTAAATAGAATACTATTTCTTTTAAGAGTTAGATTGAGTGAAATCATTTCTAGTTTGTGTGTCCTAATTTCTTTTCATATTATATCATTCACATTTTAAGACATCAGGTTTAATGTAAATGAAATAAGAAAATAAATGTGAGATATGTAAATAAAAAGGTTTTACAGAATTAAAGTATAGAATTATCATCATTACCAGGAAGAAGCTTTCTTCCTTAGTTGGCTGTAATTCCATACTGAGTTAACATACTATCCCATTAAAAAAAATTGCTTTCCTTTAAAATGAGAAATACTTATTTTTCCTTTTGGGAAATGTATATTGTAAGATCACTGTAATGAGAAGGTTTTCTTTTCCATAAACTTTCTTTTAGTCTTTCCACTTACCAAGTTTCCTACATCTAAAGTGCAAAATGTAAATGTTATCTAGCACACTCTAGATCTATATTATAATAATTATATTAATTATACTTGAGCTCTTGGTAAAACAACATGAAAATATGAAATCTGTATATGACTATAGTTTTCATTAATTCTATTTAGTGTATTTATCATGTGAATTTATTTTAAAAATAGGAAATATGAATTAGTACATGACTGTCAAATTATAAAGTCCAAAAATAATACTATTGAAATGACTCAACAATTCAAATTTCATAGAAAAATGAAATTACATGGTCATTGCCTTCATTCTCATGGGCAATGGTTTCTAGGAAATAAAATTAAAAGAAGCGTTGTTGGGGTGACTGGGTGGTTCAATCAATTAAGCAATAGACTCTTGATTTTGTCTCAGGTCATGATCTCAAGGTCATGAGATTGAGCCCTGGGTTGGTGTCTCCACTCACCTTGAGTCTGCTTGAGATTCTCTTGCTCTCCTCAAATAAATAAGTAAAATCTTTTAAAAAATAAAATAAATAAAATAAGCGTTTTGTTTACATGAATTAGCCATATATTTATTTTATGCTGACGCGTAAAATATCTAAGCAATAAAAATAAATCTCTCTTCTTTCTTGTTTAACCAAAAAGCATAAAGATAAGTTAGTCAATACTGTGGTTGATAGTGAAGCCATCTGCTTTTTGTTTTTTGGTTAGTTGTTTAGCATGCTTAATCAACTTTAGCCATTTTCCACTTTCCTTCATACTCATTCCACCATTTCCAGTGATCCTCTGCCTTTGATCAATATCCAGGAGTATGAAACCTTTTTAGCAAAGCTTNTTAATCAACTTTAGCCATTTTCCACTTTCCTTCATACTCATTCCACCATTTCCAGTGATCCTTTGCCTTTGATCAATATCCAGGAGTATGAAACCTTTTTAGCAAAGCTTATTCAAGGGCACCTGGGTGGCTCAGTGGGTTAAAGCCGCTGCCTTCGGCTCAGGTCATGATCTCAGGGTCCTGGGATCG
>LNAC01000258.1:3074488-3125780 GCA_002007465.1 Ailurus styani
TCCTCCTCTCTCCTCTCTCTCTGCCTGCCTCTCTGCCTACTTGTAATCTCTCTCTCTGTGTCAAAATGAATAAATAAAATCTTAAAAAAAAAAAGCTTATTCAAATGTGTTTCACGTTAATGATCTTGGTCTGCTGGAAAACCAATTACACATTTTTCCATTTTAGCTCTGCTCTGTGATGGATAATGTTTGCATTAAAGATGTGTCAGCAGTGGTTTGCTGCCAGGACAGGAGCATACATAACTGAGATTACTTTCGGAAAAATGGCCCAAGCAAAATGTTATACAAGAAACTCTTGAAATGAATCAAGATAGTGAAATGATTTGTCATTATTTTCTTTACTTAGTAAACCGTATTTACTTATGCTCTAATATCTCAATTGACAGACCACTTACATTGTCTCAAAAAAGTAGGTTAAAAAATATATATCCAATGTCTTTCTTGGGAAAAATCAGGCAAGATTATGGAAAAGAAATTCAACCACAACTTATTAAATGCCTAATATATGCAAGAGACTGTGTTCAAAACTTAGATTTTATTATATTATTTATGCAAAAAGATAACATTTATAGACTTAGGTAAGTGTGTGTGTATATATATAAATACACACACACACACACACACACATACATATAGTAGTATATATAGTGCTAATAATACTCTATCGGTAAACAGTTGAAAATCAGGAAAGATTACCGATTNTTTTTTTTTTTTTTACTTGACAGAGAGGGAGATCACAAGTAGGCAGAAAGGCAGGCAGAGAGAAGAGGAGGCAATCTCCCCACTGAGCAGGGAGCCCGATGTGGGCCTCAATCCCAAGACCCTGGGATCATGACCTGAGCTGAAGGCAGAGGCTTTAACCCACTGTGCCGCTGAGGCACCCTACCTATTTGTTTTTGTATACAGTTTCCATTTTTACCATATGCTTATTTTGCTTTATTATTTAAAAACGAATTTTAAAAATAAAAAATATTGGGGGTGACTGGGTGGCTCAGTCGTTAAGTGTCTGCCTTCGGTTCAGGTCATGATCCCAGGGTCCTGGGATCGAGCCCTGCACGGAACCTTGCATCTGGCTCCCTGCTCTGCAGGGAGCCTGCTTCTCCCTCTCCCTCTGCTCCTGCTTGTTTTCTCTCTCTCACTGTCTCTCTCTCTCTGTCAAATAAATAAATAAAATCTTTTTTAAAATAAATAAATAATAACTAAAATTAAAAATTAAAAATATTCAAACTCATGCCAGTTGACCTATATTAAGTTAGCTTATCAGGAGCA
The DNA here is from genome assembly GCA_002007465.1 of Ailurus styani. NCBI lineage: Eukaryota > Metazoa > Chordata > Mammalia > Carnivora > Ailuridae > Ailurus > Ailurus styani. Next base: position 3,075,758 of record LNAC01000258.1, read on the forward strand.
ATATCCTGCTATCATTACAAAGTAGATAAATGATTTTAGGGAATTAGCATTTAAAATCATTAAAGCACAAAAGTAGTAACTGGCTAAGCTACACAGGCCAAAGTATTTGGTGCATAAGGAATCTTAATCTATAGGACATTCAAAATTCCCATCCTTTCTGGGAAAAGTGTTGCATTAGCAAAACTTACTGGACAGAAGTGCATTTTTGCATATATGAATTATAAAAAAAATTTGAATCAGCACAAAATCTTTTAAGTATACATATTGAGTTTATGGCATTTCTCCAATGGTCTCTTTTTATTCATATTAATCTTTCAGATATCACCCAAAACTAAAATTGAGAAAAATGGTAATCCATGTGCATAATTTTAAAATAAAAAGATATGTAAATTAAAAATAAAATATTTTAAGTACATATCTAAAAAAATTAGACATTAGACTAATTACTATTTTTTCAAACTATTTACAGTTTATTTGGTTGACTGGCCCTTAACATTTAGTGAATTCTTGCTCTGAACCGGGCTTTGTGCAAAGTGTTTTATTCAGTATATCTCATTGAGTCCTCATGACAAAAATGTGTTTTATAAACAAGATACACAAGATTTAGAGAAGTTCAGCAATATTTCTAGGTATCACAGCTCTTAAATATTAAAACCTATTCCTGGGAGTATGAATTTACATTCTAAGCTCTTAAAATCGACTTTATATTCCTAATTTCAAAAAAGTGCATTTTGGTATTTTTTGGTTTTGTTTTTTGCTTTTTTGTAACATATTGAGCAATTGCATGATTGATTTGAGTTGATAACAATGGCCTCCATTTTGAGGTGTGCTGTATGTGGGTTAAGGTAGGTGGTAAAAGGCAAATATCACCACATATCTGTGTGTTGGTTTAAAGAGTTGAGATTATAATTCATTAGCATATAAATCTTGGCTCAAATAGGTTTTTTCTTTCTTCAGAGAAGCTGAAGAAAGCATTCAGACATTCAGAAGCCTTTACAGTTCTTGGTACATATATAAAATGTTTAGAATTTCCCCTGAGAATATTGTATTATGTCAGAATAATTTCATGCATCTCCAGTTGAACAAAAGAATTTAAAATATATGCCATTACTCCTTTCATTTTAGTTTCCATTTTTTACTGTAACTTCTCTATTCATCATAATCAAGTTAATATAAACATGAGGCAGATAACCCTAATGTATAAGTTTCTCTACAAATTTCTAAACAAATTGGTTTTTCTTCACATTTCTGGTCACATATTTCAAAGACACAGTGTCTATCTTGTTTTATTATAGCTTAGCTCTAAACTTTTCTCTAGTCAGAGTGCAATGTTTCCTCACAATATCATTAAATATTTCTATAGAATAGCTCATTTGTTATATGAAAAAAGTTGAAAAATTGGAACACATTTCAAGCACCTGCCTCCACCCATATGCATAACGAAAAAGTCCAAGTTCTACAGCTGGGCAATGAAGAACAAACATTATTGTGTTACTTTAAAGCAAAATATTGGAGATTAATTTTAGAAGAAGTTAATTTTGCTAACCTAATGCAATAAAATCTGGTTTAGAAATGTATCAACATATTTTTAAATAGCTTTCACAAAAGTACCTTGAACTTTTGTGTATTTTTATAATTATGTTATAGTTGTTATATCTTTACAAACTTGTGACTTTGGTTCTGATTGCATACTTGGAAAGCCTAGAAAAGATTCTGGATAGTGGATCAATTTGAAAACTAAAAACAACGCAAAGGACCGTTATAAGTTTGTAAAGCATGCTATATTTTTTGTGTAAAACATATTATTGCGGATACTTCACATGTCTAACTTTATAAGGTTATGTTTTAAGCACCAGAAATTTCTGAGAATAAATCTAGTTCAACATGTGTTGAGTCCTCCTTTGCCCTGGGGTCCTGTGCCCACAGCCATCTCAAATAATTCAGCACTGAAATCCCAAGTTCCACATATGTGTTTACTACACTGATAGGCAAAGCTCTCACAAACTGGTTATCTGTCCCAAAATCAAGAATTGTTGAAGCGTAATATGTAAATGGTCAGTTGACTGGCAAGGAGAGACTTGTAATATCAAGAACACAATAGAAGAAATAGAAAATGAGATTAATTCAAGTTCTATAGAGGATAGCAATTTATAAGTTCAGTAACCAAACATAAAAAAATTCTATGTTTTAAAACAAGGTTATCACTCTGTCTTTTGTTTTTATCCTTAGTACTCTACCTATTGCTTCATATGTTAATTACATATTAGCACCACAATGACCTTCCCAACCTGGTAAATAATGTTAACTCTAAAATTAGACTAGATCAAATTGTTTATATCCTTCGCACTCAAGAAATTCAACAAAGAATGCTAAAGGAGAAATATATGTGAATGACCTTCCTTCTGGCAAGAAGTAAAAACATGGGCGCCTGGGTGACTTAGTGGGTTAAAGCCTCTGCTTTTGGCGCATGTCATGATCTCAGGGTCATGGGATCACTGCCTGATAGGGCTCCCTGCTCAGCGGGGAGTCTGCCTCTCTGCCTACTTGTGATCTCTCTCTCTGTCAAGTAAATAAATTTAAAAAAATCTTTAAAAATAGTTAAAAAATAAAAATAAAAATAAAGAAAGTAAAAACCTGAGGTCACTGACCACTTGTATTAGCTTCTCATGTAGTTCAAGGACTACTCTATGAATTTTAAACAGATAGAGGAGCAACTTCATTGTTATTTTCCAAAGTAAACCTTATATTTTTCATTTAAATGTTATGTAATTCTTTTGTTTCAGTTTGTATTTTTTTAAATGTTTAAACCACTGCAATTTTTCTAAGACATTCTAGAAATTTTTGATATACATTTTTGTAGTTTAAATCATCTTTATCATACAAATGATTTGTTTATATAGTATAAAGAACTCTAAATTATAAATGCTAGAAAAGTGACTATAAGTATAGCTAAATTGATATATGATCTTAAAATATTTGTTCATTACAAATATATTTGGATGACATTAAAAAATAATTTACTACATATAATTAATAAAAATCATATAGTCCAAATTTTGCTATGCATAAAAGCAATGATCCATTCCATGACTACTTAAAAATTTAAAATACAACAAATCAACTTAAAAAGCCAAAAATTAAGCAGAAACTTGGAAAGGTAAAAGAAAATTTTGTTTAATTCATAAAAAGCTCATAAATATCGGTGAAGCACAAAGATCCAAAGGAGTAACTATTTTCCTTTCATATTTGTAAATTTGTACCTTGTTTTATTCTTATATACATACTATTTCTTCTACTGGCTTCTCCTTGAGAACGTATTTCAAATCAAAACAATCTAAATACTCCTTTTAAAATACAAGAACCTCAATAATCAAGTTTTATTGAGTATAAATAATTTACAGGAATGCCACTCACAGTGAAAAGACTCTAAAGTAAGCCACTTTGCTATAAAATTGATTTTGAAATCACTACTGGAAACAAGAAAATACACTCTTAAAGTATCTATGATGGCAATGTACAGATAGGACTGACTAATCTGTGTTTTTGACATTTGTTAGATTTGTTAAATACTTTCAGTCTCTTCCAGTCTAGCAGAGAATATACTAATTATCTGATAGCAAATCTGTAAAGAGAATATGGTAGGATTTTTTTGTTTCCTCTAAATCTTTAGCTCTCTCTGGACAAGTGAGAGCAGAGAATAGTGTTTTTTATAGACTTATCATATATGAGATAAGTACAATGCATAGTTTAGACGAAGCAAAAAATTATTATTTTATTTCACTGTCCCTACTAATTCCTACAAAGATAATGCCATCATCTCATTAAAAGCTACATATAATAAAGATTTACAAAGTTATAATGCTAATATTTTACTAGAAGAACACTGCTGGACATTAACATTCCACAAGGGGAAATTCGAAAGAATTAGAAAAAGAGACATAATTGATCAATCTTATAAAAGCATTCTACAGAAAAAAATTTCTAATGACAGTGTTCTAATCTGCTGTTAAAATTATAACTGTGAGGGCGCCTGGGTGGCTCAGTGGGTTAAAGCCTCTGCTTTCGGCTCAGGTCATGATCTCAGGGTCCTGGAATCGAGGCCCACATCGGGCTCTCTGCTCAGCAGGGAGCCTGCTTCCCCCTCTCTCTCTGCCTGCCTCTCTGCCTCCTTGTGAACTCTCTCCCGCTGTGAAATAAATAAATAAAACCTTTGAAAAAAATTATAATTGTGAGTCTTTTAAATGCTTTTACGAGGTTGCATTAATTTCAGGGTGTCATAATGAGTCTTGAAGAAATGAAAACCAAGTTTAATTAATAACTAGAATATGCTCCCTTCATTTTATGTGAAACTAATAACCAAAACACTTTATATCTTTTTTTCAAAATTCTCCCATGTTCTTAGAATTTAAAGTCTATATTATGTATATCAGATTTTTATTTTATTTTTATTTTATGTATGTAGTGAGAGTTTTCAGTTGCCAAAACAAGTGAGTGCCCTCTATTAATTTTTAAGTAAACGGGGTTAATTAAGGAATTTTAGATACTTCTCAGAATCTCTGTAAAAACTGGGGAAATAAACCTAAGGTTAAGTTTCCAAGAATAGCTCCCAAAACCAGGGCTGGAAATACAATTGTCAGGTTCTAAGGTAAAATGAATATTTGGGCCCCTTGTCAAAGGTACAGAAAAAAGTACCACCAAAGATGCTGAAATATAAAGACTTCCGTTCTTCTGTTGCTTTTCTCAACTTCTCATTTAGTTTTTTTAGTTTATACATGATGTCACTCTAAATAATTAAAATGCAAAATGTTAGCATAAATTTTTAATGGATTTTTTAAGCAGTTTTTAATTCACAACAAAATTGAGAGAAAGATGTAGATTTCCCATATATCCTACACATGCATAGCCTTCATAATTGATATTCCCTACTGGAGTGGTACATTTGTTACAACTGATGAACTTACATTGACACATTATCATCCCAAATCCAGAATTTACATTAAGTTTATTGTTGGTGGTGTACATTTTGGGGGGTTTGGACAAATGTATAATGACATGTAGCCACAGTTTAAGTATCACACAGAATAGTTTCATTTCCCTAAAAATCTTCTATGTTCTATCTATTTATACCTCCCTTTCCCAAACTAAAAATCACAAAATTTTTTAGTGTCTCCATAGTTTTGCCTTTTCCTGAATGTCTTACACTGTAACTATATGGTATGTAACCTTTTAAGATTGACTTATTTAATTTAGCAATATGCATTTAAGTTTCCTCCATGTCTTTTCACAACTTGATAGCTTATTTGTTTTCAGTGCTGAATAATATTCCATTGTCTGGATACACCACCATTTATTTATTCATTCACCTTCTGAAGGACATCTCAGTCACACCTAAGTTTTGGCCATGATGAATAAAGCTGCCATAAACATCTGGGTGCAGATTTCTGTGTAAACATAAGTTTTCAACTCCTTTGGGTAAATACCAAATAGTGTGATTGCTGGATCATATGATCAGCATATGTTTGGTTTTATAAGAAGCCACAAAACTGTCTTTCATAGTGACTGTACCATTTTGCACTTCCACCCGCAATGAAGGAGGGCTCTTGCTGCTTTCCATCTTCAGCAGCATTTGGTCTTGTTTGTTCTCCAGAATCTGGCAATTCTAGTAAGTTTGTAGTGGTATTTCCCTGATGACATATGATGTGCAGCATTTTTTTATACTCTTATTAGCCATCTGTATATTTCTTTAGAGAGGCATCTGTTAAGGTGTTTAGCCCATCTTTCAAATGGCTTGACTGTTTGTGAGTTGTTATTATTACTGAGTCTTATGAATTTTTTATACATTTTGGATAATAGCCCTTTAACAGATAAGTCTTTTACAAATATTGTCTCCCAGTCTGTGGGATTGTCTTTTTATTCTTTTGGCATAGTCTTTCATAGAGCAGAACTCTTTTATTTAAAAATCCCACCTCATCAATTTTTGCTTTCATGAATAGTGACTTTGATATCCAAAAGGTCAACCACAAACATAAATTCGTCTAGATTATCCCCTAGGAGTTTTTTTTTTTTTTTTAGACTTCCATTTTACATTTAGCTCTTTGATTTTGAATTAATTTGGGGGTGTTGTATGGTCTGTGTTTAGATTCCTTTTTTTTTTTTTTTTGCATTTGGATGTCTAGTTGTTCCATCACTATTATTGAAAAAAACTATCATCTCTCTATCTTATTTCTTTACCCCATTTGTCAAAGATCAGTTAAGTATATTTATGTGGATCCATTTCTGGGCTTTCTCCTCTCTTTTATTGACCTATTTGCCTAATACCACACTGTCTTCATTACTGTATCTTTTTTTTTAAGATTTTTATTTATTTATTTGACAGAGAGAGAGAGATCACAAGCAGGCTGAGAGTCAGGCAGAGAGAGAGGAGGAAGCAGGCTCCCCTCTGAGCAGAGAGCCTGATGTGAGACTCAAACCCAGGACCCTGAGATCATGACCTGAGCCGAAGGCAGAGGCTTTAACCCACTGAGCCACCCAGGTGCCCCATTACTGTATCTTTATGGTAAGTCTTGAAATTGCACAGTTTTAGTCCTTCACTTTATTCTTCTGCTTCAATATTGTGTTGGCTATTTTAGGTCTTTTGCCTCTCCATGTAAACTTTAGGGTAAGGGTGTCGAAATTCACAAAATAATTTGGTAGGATTTTCTTTGGAATTGTAAAGAACCTAGAAATCAAGTTGACAAGAGCTAACATCCTGACAACATTGAGTTTTCTTATCCATTAACGTGGAATATTTCTCTGTTTATTTATTTTTTCTCTAATTTTGTTCATCAGAGTTTTGTAGTTTTCCTCAAATAAATATTGCTCATACTTAGTTAAATCTCTATGTAAGTATTTCAGTGTGGAGTGTGGTAATATAAATGGTATTATGCTTTTAATGTCAAATTCCACTTGTTCATTACTGGTATTTAAGAAAGCAATTGACTTTTGTATATTAACCGGTATCCTGCAACTCGTTGCTGTTGTTGATTCTTCTGGATTTTCTTTTATTTTTCTTTTTTTAAGATTTATTTATTTATTTGAGAGAGAGAGAGAGAGAGCACAAATGGGAGGGGCAGAGGGAAAGAGAGATAAAATCTCAAGCACACTTGGCACTGAGAATGGAGTTCAACCCTGGGCTCCATGATCATGACCTGGGGGGAACTCTGAGATCATGACCAGAGCCGAAACCAAGAGTCAGACGCTCAGCCAACTGTGCCATCCAGGCACCCTGATTCTTCTGGATTTTCTACATCATGTCATCTGTGAACAAAAACAGTTTTATTTCTTCTTTCACAACTTGTATACCGTTTATTTCCTTTCCTTGTCTCGTTGCATCAGCTAGGACCTCCAGCACAATGCTGAATAGGAGTAAAAGGGGACATGCTTGCTTTCTACTTCATCTTAGGGGGAAAACTTCAAATTTCTCACCCTAAGTAATGTTAGTTGTAGCTTATTTCATATATATTCTTTTATTTTTAATTCCAGTGTAGTTAACATACAGTGTTATATTAGTTTCAAATGTACACGTAATGATCCAAGAGTTGCATGTATTACTTAGTTCTCATGAAGGTAAGTGTACTCTTAGTTCTATTCACCTATTTTATCCATCTCACCACCCACCTCCCATCTGGTAACTACCTGTTTGTTCACTACAGTTGTGTCTTTTTATTATTACTATCTCTCTCTCTCTTTTTTTCCTTTGCTCATTTGTTTTGTTTCTTAAATTCTACACATGAGTGAAATCATATGGCATCTGTATTTCTCTGAATGGTTCCTGTTCCTTACTTAGCATTATACTATAGACCCCTCCATGTTGTTGAAATGGCAAGATTTCATTCTTTTATGGCTGAATAATATTCCATTGTATATATATACTACTTCTTCTTTAACCATTCATCTATTGATGGACACTTGGGCTGTTCCCATAGTTTTCCTTTGTAAATAATGCTGCAATAAACATAAGGGTGCATATATCACTTCAAATTAGTATTTTCATATCTTTGGGTAAATACCCCGTAGTGTGATTTCTGGATCATAGAGTAGTTCTATTTTTTTTTTTTAAGATTTATTTATTTTAAAGAGAGAGAGAGAGAAGAGCGAGAATGCATAGGGGAGGAACAGAGGAAGAGAATCTTTCAAGCAGAGTCTTTGCTGAGCGCAGAGCCCGCCCTGGGCCTTAATCCCACGACCCATGAGATCATGACTTGAACCAAAACCAAATTTAGATGCTTAACCAACTGAGACACCCAGGCACCTGAGGGTAGTTCTATTTTTAATTTTTTGAGGAACCTCCATACCATTTTCCACATTGGTGTACCAGTTTGCATTCCCACCAATAGTGCACAAGGGTTCCTGTTTCTCCACAACCTCTCTGACACTTGTTTCTTGAGTTTTTGATTTTAGCCATTCTGACAGGTATGAGGTGATAGTTCATTTTGGGTTTTTTTGCATTTCCCTTATGATAAGTGATGCTGAGCATCATTTCATGTGTCTGTTGGCCATCTCTATGTCATCTTTGGAGAAATGTCAGTTCATGTCTTCTGCCTATTTTTTTTATTGGATTATTTGTTTTGGGTGTTTGAATAATATGTTATTTACATATTTTGGACACTAATACTTTATCAGATATGTCATTTGCAAAATCTTCTCCCATTCAGTAGGTTGTCTTTTAGTTGTGTTCACTATTTGCAGATGACATGATGCTATATATAGAAAATGTAAAGACTCCGTCAAAAAACTACTAGCACTAGTAAATGAATTTAGTGAAGTCACAGGAGTGCCATCTTCAATCTTATTTACTCTGTTGTAAGGCTTAACATGCTTGTCCTGTACTCATTTTGAGTCTTTTTTGAACTCCAAATTATCATTGGTTCATTGGATTGTGTGCTAATGGGGGCACTGCAAATGTTCTGTATGAATGTGAAAACAAGGAACGATGCCAGAAAAGCATATACAGTCTTCTCCTCTGCTCACATGCATTTACTATTGTCATCACACTTCACTTTCAAAACACATGGTCAAAGATAAAATTATTTAAAAATTCCAGATGGCGACAGCAGGTCACAAATCAGATATGGGGTCCTTGAGTTACACATAGGCCTCATGCCCATGAAGTCAGCATAAACAAAGGAATAGAAGTAACCTAATGAATGAATTGCATTTCATGGCATCACCAAATATTAAATAGCAGGACCCAGTTTTATGCCAATGAAATTGAATATGATGATGGCTCATCAAGGACATTTCAGTATCCTAAAGTTGACCAACCACCACTGACCATCAAAAACCAAATGTCATTCTTGTCACAGGTGACTACAGAATAAGTTTGCGTATTATTTTCTTTTTTGTCATATCAAAGCTTTACATTTGTAAAACTCTAATACAATTTTTATCACTTAGCTCCATATTAGTTGCAAAGGAGAGTATGAATCATATACTAAGTGAAATAAGTCAGAGAAGGACAAGTACCATATTTCACTCATATGTGGAATTTAAGAAATAAAACAGATGAACATAGGGGAAGAGGAAAAAGAGAGAGAGGGATGCAAACCATAAGAGACTCTTAACTATAGAGAACAAACTGAGGGTTGATGGAGGGAAGTGGTCAGGGGATGGGCTAGACGAGTGATGGGCATTAAGGAGTGCACTTGTGTTGAGCACTGGGTGTTATATGTAAATGTTGAATCATTAAATTCTACATTGAAACCGATTTTAGGGTACCTGGGTGGCTCAGTGGGTTAAAGCCTCTGCCTTCGGCTCAGGTCATGATCTCAGGGTCCTGGGATCGAGGCCTGCATCAGGCTCTCTGCTCCGCAGGGAGCCTGCTTCCTCCTCTCTCTGCCTGCCTCTCTGCCTACTTGTACTCTCTCTCTCTCTCTCTGTGTCAAATAAATAAATAAAATCTTAAAAAAAAAAAGAAACCAATTTTATCATATATGTTAACTATTAGAATTTAAATAAAAACTTGAAATAAAGAATCAAAATTATTTGAGAAAGTATGGCTAATGATATGGTAATTTCCCTCAAAACAAAGTTTAAATTGATATTTCTGTTGTTTCTAATTTAGTTTTTGTTATTGAGGAAATAAAACATCTTTATTACAGACCACATGAATTTTTACATAGACAATCTGAAGGAATCTACAAAACGAGAACAAATAGTGGAATTTGGCTATTTCTAAAGATGTGTTTTCTGCTAGTTTATTAATGTTCAATTGATTGCTTTACTTTGTAACAATTAACAGTCCATCTATATACCAGTGACAAATAACTACAAATGAAAAAAAAATCCTTTTAGAACAAACAATATGTCCATCAACAGAAGAGATAAGCAAATTGTAGTACAGTCACAAAATTCAGTCTACTACGTATAAAATTGCTATTAACATTCACATGCAAATCCTTTTGTAGATGTAAATTTTCCTTGTCTTAGTTAAATACATAAAGGTTGCATTGCTGAAGCATACACTGAGTAAGTCATTAGCATGATTAGAAATTACTGAACTAATTTCCAAAGTGGCCATATTATTTGGAATTCCCATTAAGCTATGTGTGGGTTGGTTGCTCCACATCCTTGTAGCAATTAATATTGCCATTCTTTTTAGTGTTAGCCATTTTTGGTGATGCAATACTGATATCATATTCTCATTTTAAATTGCTTTTATACAGGACACCTGGGTGGCTCAGTCAGTTAAGTGTCTGCCTTTGGCTCAGGTCATGATTCCAGGGTCCTGGGATCAAGCCCCACATCAGGCTCCCTACTTAGTGGGAAGCCTGCTTCTTCCTCTCCCACTCCCCCTCTTGTGTTCCCTCTCTTACTGTCTCTCTCTGTCAAATAAATAAATAAAATCTTTTAAAAAATTGCTTTTATACAGGCCTAATCGCATTGTGCATATTTGCTATTCAAATTAAGTAACCTGGCTACAGGCCAACATGCTGTATATCATTTGCAGGCCAAACCATAGGTAACTACAAGGCTTTCCTTAACAAACCTCATGCCCTTCCTACCCAAGACTTGGTGCATAGACAATGGATTATAATTTTCTGGAAGAAGATGAAATCAAGAACTCAGGCATCCCTGGATGGTTGTGCTTTTAGAAATAGCTGTATTCTGGGATGCCTGTGTGGCTCAATCAGTTGGGCATCTGACTTTGGCTCAGGTGGTGGTCCCAGGATCCTGGGATCAAGACCCACATCAGGCTCCTTGCTCAGCGGGAAGCCTGCTTCTCCCTCTGCCTGCCACACTTCCTGTTTGTGCTTGCTCGTGTGCTCTCTCTCCCATGAATAAATAAATAAAATCTTAAAAAAATGAACTATATTCCTAGCCCAGGTGCCTCCTTTCAGCTGGGACCAAAAGGCAGGTTAACTAATTGGGTTAGCTAAGGTACTTTTCTCCAGCCTGACACAGCATTTTTCCACTTCGCACACACTTCCCCATTTCAGAATGTTTTGCTTCAGCCCCTTGGATACGAGATGATTCCCTGCCATGTGCACTGTGTCATTTGACATTTGGTTGGTAACATTCTTTGGGAAAAAAAATAAAACACCCAGGAAACATCTTTTTTTCTTTTACCTTTTGTTGGCACTGTCATAGTAAATAAATAAAGGCTTGATTATTACTTTTAGTTTGGCTTGTTGCCCTAATTGACCACCCCAACACCTTGCAAGCAGACATATATATCATTTTACTAAGTTTCTGCTTGAATTATGTTCCTTTTTTGAGGCTGTCTTCTTTTTATTGGGTTGTAAATTTTCTTTATATATTCTGGACACAGCTCCTCAGTCAGATACAGCTCCTCAGTCAGATACATATGTTGCAAATATTTTCTACCAGTATTTTCTTCACTGTGTGTTTTGAAAAGCAAAAGTATATCTACAAGATCAAATTTTTCCAAAAGTCTATTTGTTTATGATTCATGTAGATACCAGTCATTTTGCAATTGATTTACCTTATCACGTTTATGAAACTCAACAGAGCATATATGTGTGGGTTTCTTTCTGAACTCTCAATTTCACTGACTTATATCTACTCATCTACATATATTCTGAAGCCAAAACCACCTTTTTTTGATTACTGTAGATTTGTATTGCCTTGAAATCAAATAATGTATGATCTTCAACTCTGTTTTTTTAAATGTTTTGATTTGATTTTTCTAGGTAAACTTTCATATTTTTCACATAAACTTAAAATTAGTTTGTCAATTGCTACAGAGAGACTCCTCTTGAGATTCTGATTCTAATTTTATTGATCTATAGATTTAGTCAAAATTGGCATAGCAACAATATTGAGTATTCTATCCCTAGACATAGGATATCTCTTTCATTTAGTTCTTTAATTCACCTCAGTGTCATGTTGCATTTTTAAGTATACTGATACATGCACATATTTATTCCATTTATTACTACATAGTTTATGTTTTAATATCCTATTATAATAAATGGTAATTTTTATTTTATTTTCCAGAAGTTCACTTCTAAAACACTAGTGCTTAAAAATTTGGGGAAAGGTTAGATGGGCATGTTCTAGGCTGATCCTCCAGGTTTAACAACACAAAGTTTTTAGTGAAAAATTTAAGAACACCTGAGTGACAAGTTAAAGATTTTGCTGTGTATCAAGTTGATCAAAGCAGAAACCCAGAAGTTTTCCAAGACTCCTCCATAATTCACATATCTCCCACATAATAGCAATCACCAAGTATTCTAGAAGTCTTATGTTCTTAAATATACCTCAATTCTAGATGCGCCACTTTTAGCACATGGCAATTTTCAAGGTTCAGCCTCTTATCATCTTCCCAGAAATATTATAACTAAATGTTATTAGACTTCTCTACCTCTAGATTTATTTTTTTTTATTTATTTTTTTTTAAAGATTTTATTTATTCATTTGACACAGAGAGAGAGATTACAAGTAGGCAAAGAGGCAGGCAGAGAGAGAGGAGAGAGGAGGAAGCAGGCTCCCTGCTGAGCAGAGAGCCCGATGTGGGCCTCGATCCCAGGACCCTGGGATCATGACCTGAGCCGAAGGCAGCGGCTTTAACCCACTGAGCCACCCAGGCGCCCGTCTACCTCTAGATTTATAACCTTCAAATCCATTCTCCATATTGATATGAGATAGCTCTCTTGAAATTACAATTCAACAATAGTATTATCCACCTGTTTATTGCATTTATAATTGTGCAGTTATTTATTTTTTTTAATTTTTATTTAAATTCCAGTTAGCTAACATATAGTGTAATATTAGTTTCAGGAGTAGAATTTTGTGACTCATCACTTACATACAACACCCAGTGCTCATCACAAGTGCCCTCCTTAATGCCCATCACCCATTTAGCCCATCCCCAGCCCACCTGCCCTCCAACAACCCTCAGTTTGTTCTCTATAGTTAATTATCTGTGTATGATCTGCCTATCTCTTTATTTTTCCCCATGTTCATCTGTTTCAGTTCTTAAATTCCACATGTGAGTGAAATCATGTGGTATGTCTTTCTCTGATGGACTTATTTCAGTTTGCACAATGCTCTCTAACTCTATCCATGTCTCTGCAAATTGCATGGTTTCATTCTTTTTGATGGCTGAGTAATATTCTATTGTATGTATACACTATCTCTTCTTTTTCTATTCAACAGTAGATGGACACTTGAGCTGTTTCCATAATTTAGCTATTGTAGATAATGCTGCTATAAATGTCTGGGTGAATGTGCCCCTTTGAATCAGTACATAAGAGTTTCTTAAACAGAAGTTATATATAGACTGCTTAGGAAGGAAAATAATATTTAACAGAATAAAATAATTTTATTAAATTTAGATTAAAATAGTTTTAGCTCCTAGTTATGTCCTTACAGATTATAAAACCAAAGAAATTTAATAAACCAACATAATTAAATTAACACTTTTTCAATGTGGCAATTAATGTTGCTTTCTTGACTAATAAGCATATAAAATATGAATTTGGTATGAATGGATAAAATACCAATTGTTTTGATTTTAAAGCATTGACTTATATGATCTTTATGGCCACTCAATAATTTAATCACTTGTCTTTATTACAATTAATGTGAAAATTCCATACCCACCCCAAATACTTAGAGGTTGTGGTCTTCACTTTAAACAAATGTTGAGGGGCAACTGGGTGGCTCAGTCATTAAGTGTCTGCCTTTGGCTCAGGTCATGATCCCAGAGTCCTGGGGTTGAGCCCCACATAGGGCTCCCTGCTCATCAGGAAGCTTGCTTCTCCCTCTCCCACTCCCCTTGTTTGTTTTTCCACTCTCGGTGTGTCTCTCTCTGTCAAATAAATAAATAAAATCTTTAAAAAATAAAAAAGTAAATAAATAAATAGATAGATAAATAATAAACAAGTGTTGAATTTTGGGATTTAATTCTGCTGTTCTCATAGGATTTAAAGAATAAACATGGCACTATTTTTAATTATTAACCAAGGAGAAAATGCAGGTATTGAAATTATGGGACACACTCAAATTTAAGAAGGTCTTCTAATGGAGGTATAACATATATTTTTATCAATCAAAGAAACAGAATTTTAAAAATATGTTATGAAACAAGATCATTATTTTGTGATTTGTGGACCTTTGGTTTTCATAATATAGTTTGGGATCATTTAGCAGGCTTTAAACGTTTAATCTTTCAGAGATCAACTTATTAAATAGATATTTATTTAATTTCTAGTATTTGGCAAACCATGTTTGGGCATTGAGATCATAGTAGTAAACAAGAGAGAAACGTGCCCTTCTCTCATAGTGCTGATAGTACAGTGTAGTAAATAGACATTAGACTATTAAACAACATATTTTTATAGTTGTATAGTTGAAATGGAGGGAAGCAAAATAATACATTGGTTTAAATGTGTGATCTTTGGAGACAGTTTGAGTTCAAACCTCATCTCAACAACTTCTAATAACTATAGTATTTAACATCTTTAAGAATTTACTTTTCTAAGAACACCAAAGTTGGCAGCATCACAATTCCAGACTTCAAGCTCTATTACAAAGCTGTAATCATCAAGACAGTATGGTACTGGAACAAAAACAGACAACATAGATCAATGGAACAGAATAGAGAGCCCAGAAATGGACCCTCAACTTTATGCCAACTAATCTTGACAAAGCAGGAAAAAATATCCAAAGGAAAAAAGACAGTCTCTTCAACAAATGGTGTTGGGAAAACTGGATGGCCATATGCAGAAGAATGAAACTGGACATTTCCTTACACCACACACAAAAATAGACTCGAAATGGATGAAAGACCTCAATGGGAGAAAGGAATCCATCAAAATCCTCGAGGAGAACACAGGCAGTAACCTCTTCGACCTCAATCACAGCACCTTCTTCCTAGAAACATCACCAAAGGCAAGGAAGCAAGGGCAAAAATGAACTATTGGGAAATCTTCAAGATCAAAGGTTTTGCACAGCAAAGGAAACAGTCAACAAAACCAAAAGACGACTGACAGAATGGGAGAAGATATTCACAAATGACATATCAGATAAAGAGCTAGTATCCAAAATCTAAAAAAGAACTTATCATACTCAATACCCAAAGAACAAATAATCCAATATAGAAATGGGCAGAAGACCTGAACAGACATTTCTGCAAAGAAGACATCCAAATGGCCAACAAACACATGAAAAAGAGTTCAACATCACTCAGCATCAGGGAAATGCAAATCAAAACTACAGTGAGATACCACCTCACACCAGTCAGAATGGCTAAAATTAACAAGTCAGGAAAGACAGATGTTGGCGAGGATGTGGAGAAAGGGGAACCCTCCTACACTTGTTGGGAATTCAAGCTGGTGCAGTATGCATGAATATGAACCTCTGGAGAACAGTATGTAGGTTCCCTGAAAAGTTGAAAATAGAGTTATCCTATAACCCAGCAATCACACTACTGAGTATTTACCCTAAAGATACAAATGCAGTGATCCAAAGGAGCACGTGCACCTGAACGTTTATAGAAGCAATGTCCACAATAGCCAAACTATGGAAAGAACCTAGATGTCCATCAACAGATGAATGGATAAAGAAGATGTGGTATATATATACAATGGAATACTATGCAGCTATCAAAAGAAATGAAATCTTGCCGTTTGCAACGACGTGGATGGAACTAGAGGGTATTATGCTGAGCGAAATTAGTCAATCAGAGAAAGACAATTATCATATGATCTCTCTGATATGAGGAACTTGAGGGGCGGGGGTGGTGTGGGGGTAGGGAGGAAAAAATAATGAAACAAGATGGGATGGGGAAGGAGACAAACCATAAGAGACTCTTAATCTCAGGAAACAAACTGAGAGTTGCTGCAGAGTTGAGGGGGAGGGATGGGGTGTCTGGGTTATGGACATTGAGGAGGGTATGTGCTATGGTGAGTGCTGTGAATTGTGTAAGACTGATGATTCACAGACCTATACCCCTGAAGCAAATAATATATGTTAATAAAAAATAAAAAATAAAAATATATTTGAAAACTTGGTGCACCTGGGTGGCTCAGTGGGTTAAAGCCTCTGCCTTCGGCTCAGGTCATGATCTCAGGGTCCTGGGATCGAGCCCCACATCGGGCTCCCTGCTCAGCAGGGAGCCTGCTTCCTCCTCTCTCTCTGCCTGCCTGTCTGCCTACTTGTGATCTCTCTCTCTGTGTGTCAAATAAATAAATAAAATCTTTAATAAATAAATAAATAAATAAATAAATAAATAAATAAATAAATAAAAATATATTTAAAAACTTAAAAAAAAGAATTTAGTTTTCTTATTTGCAAATGTACTAAATAAAAGTTTATACATACTAGAACTACTTTGAAAATTTGTCATGCCAATTGACATAAAATATTTAGCACATAATAAATGTTAGCAGTATTAGTTCTTTTTAATGTTACTATGGAGAACTAGCAAGTTAGCCCGCCACTGATTCTTGGATGCTAGCAGAAGACACACAATTCTGGAACCTGAAATAAAGGCCTTTCTTAATCTCAGCTTTAGCAGCCCTGGGAGCACAATATAGATTCCCTGTGCTACGACCACACATGGTGGGTTTTATTACAGAAGAACTCAAATCTTAGGGGACGCTAGCATAAGTCTGTCTGACTTTTGCTCCAGAGGGAAACATTATCTTTATTATACCAGACAGTAAACAAACCTGACCTTTCCTCTAGAAGAAAACACTAGCTCTACCTTGCAAGGCTGTTTGCTAAAAAAAAAAAAAAAAAAAAAACAAACATTGAAAACATAAATCAGAACAAAAGCAGTCCAAGTCTCTGCTTAAAATATGTACAGAATTTTTCTCCCAACAATTGTTATTTGGTATATGAAAGAAATGTTCACAGGAGAAGAAGATATGTAACAGGATAGGGAGTGGTAATTTACAGAAGAGGTGATGAGAAAAGCTAGAAAGAAGGGTTAGGTAAAAATCTGAAGAATGAATAAGTATTTTTAAAGGAAACAAAGAATGTATGGGTTTGGTGGGGTTTGAAAAGCTTTGTCAGGAAGGTCCAGAGCAAAAAAAAAAAACCACCTCGTGTGGGCCCTGAAGGTAAAGCTGTATAGTTAACTCAGGGAACAGAGGGGAAAAAAAAGCAAATCAAATCAATCAATCAATCAATCAATAAACCAAGTGCCTGGTGCAGAGTAAACTAGGGGCAAGGTAGGGGAAAAAGCAGATAGAGATGAGATCACCGCTCACTAAAGATTTCAAATTATATGATAAAAGAAATGAATAGCGGTTCTATATAAACATCAGAAGCAGTTTGTCAATTTCTAGGGCAAAAAATCCTGCTGGGATTTTTATAGGGGTTTAATGAATCAATAGATCATTTTGGAAAGAACTGCCATCTTAACCACACTGAGTTCTGATTCGTGAACATGGACTAAGTCTTCATTTATTTAGAACTTCTTTAGCTTCTCTCAGTAATTCTGTAGTTTTCAGTTTACAAGTCTTACATTTCTTTAACAAAAAGTTTATTCCTAGATATGTTTCTATGCTACAGGAAATGCAATTTTTTCTTAAGTTTATTTTCAGACTGTCTATTATTGGCATATAGGAATATGATTAATTTTTGTATATTGATCTTGTCTCCTACAACCTTGCTGATTTTACTTATTATCCTGTGAAAAACACAACAGGCAGAACTGTGTATTCTCTTTGTTTGCCTAATAAGTAAGGAAAAGAAAAGCATGCTTGTATACATATAATTGCTTAGTTTTTGCCAAATCTATCAAAGAAATAAATAAAATAAAAATGGTTAACTTAAAGGAGGGGAAGTGAGACATGGAGTGAATGGACCAGAGATGGAACTGAGATGAATTTACCTTTTTAAGTAGTTTTGACCTTTGACCCATATGAATGTTTTACATGATCAAAGTAGAGTTCAATCAAAAAGAAAAATGATGAAAAGAAACAAATAATTGAAGTAAAAAACAAATTGAAACAAATGAATCTAAATGAGTATCACATTGGCAATGTAATATACATATAATTATTTCAAATGATATTTTGATCATAGTTGTCAACGTCTCTTTAATGTTATATATTCTTTTTTTTTTAAAGATTTTATTTATTTATTTGACACAGAGAGAGACAAGTAGGCAGAGAGGCAGGCAGAGAGAGAAGAGAGAGGAGGAAGCAGGCTCCCCGCTGAGCAGAGAGCCCGATGCGGGTCTCAATTCCAGGATGCTGAGATCATGACCTGAGCCGAAAGCAGAGGCTTTAACCCACTGAGCCACCCAGGCGCCCAATGTTATATATTCTAAAAGCCAGAAGTCTTAAAAAAAAAAAAAAAAAAAAGCCAGAAGTCTTATACATTAGTCAGCAGTTTTACTGCTAACACTAACACTGGTTTTGGTTATTTGAAATTATTTTAATATATAACAGTATAAATATTGCTATGATCTAAATATTTGTGTCACCCCAAAATTACTATGTTGAATCCTAATACCAAAAATGATGGCATCAGAAAGTGTAAGACCTTTGGGAGGTGATTAGGTCACAAGTTTGGACCCATCATAAATGGAATTAGTGCCCTTATTAAGAGACCCTACTGAGTTCCTTAGTCCCTTCCGGCATGTGAGAACACAGTGAAAAGGTGCTGACAATGAACCAGGAGAGTGTTCACCCTACTAGACTGACATCTTGATCTTGAACTTCCAGCCTCCAGAACTTTGAGAAATGTTTTTGTTGCATATAAGCTACTTTGTCTATGGTATTGGTTATCTACAGACTATGGCAAATATAAAGAAGTATATGAATGTTATTAGAAATGTGATTTTCAGTATAAGAAAAACATACATAAAAATAGTTTATGAAATTCCCAATAATATTAAATTAGAATTAGAAATATCAGTTTGAACTCCAAATCAGGTGAATTTTCTACCTTGATACACTCTACTTCTAGATCATTTGTAATCCTCAGGTGTTTATTAGACAATGACACTTGTATTATCTCCTTTATTCTTCCAAGGGTTTAACCATGCCTTCCTTCCCTTTAGGAAAGAAAAAAACATACTCTGTTTTTCCAAACACAAATATAACTTCCCAAAACTTTCACACACAAAAAAACATTTTACAAGTGTTTGTGGGGGATTTTCCTAAACTCGATGCACAAAAACTATTCTTCTTTACCTTGATAAAGGGTCTAGGAATTTTTTAGAAATCCACCAAGTGTAAAAAGAGATACAAAAGTGGAATTTTATAAAATTTCTGGACTAAGAGAAACCATTTTGAAGTTCCATTTTCAATTCTAACTTCAATTCTAATGGACTCTTGAACTGGGCCAGAAGCAGTCATTGTTTACAAGCAGTTGCTCTTAAAATTCAACAGAACAACTGGCATTCAGACCATAAAATTGTTGGTATGAACTTTATGAAGACAGAATAATTAACAAATGCATACTAAGAATAGCCTTGTTTGCTAACGCCAATAAAACAGCAAATCCAGGTGTCATCAAAAGCAGCTCCACTGATTATACCAAAAAGTATGGGTTTTGGTTTTTTTTCCTCTTCTCTTCTTTATCTAAGTCATATAACTTCCCTCTTCTTTCTCATAAAAGCCTCCTGCTTTTCCCACACAAGTAGGATACTGTTCTGGTTGCTCCCAGAATCTGTACTCCCCAAATTGCAATTCTGAGACCCCAAATAAAAGGCCTTTCTGTCTGGTTCAGTCTCACCTCCTTTTCCTATTGACATAAGCAAATCATAGTTATAGTTAGCACAACACGTTCAAAAGCAATTTGGAAACTTAAATCAGGCCGATCTACTGCTTAGGATGCTCAGGGAAGCATAAGTTTATATCTTTTATTTTTCTTTTTGGCTCATTATATTTATTATTTATCTATATAGGCTCTTTATTTATTTTTATTATTATGTTCAATTAGCCAGCATATAGTGCATCATTAGTTGTTTTTTTTTTTTTAAACTCTTATTTACTTTTGAGAGAGAGAGAGAAAGAGCACACAAGCAGAGGGAAGGGCAGAGGGAGAAGCAGACTCCCAGCTGAGCAGGAAGCCCAATGTGGTACTCGATCCCAGAACCCTGGGATCATGACATGAGCTGAAGGCAGACGAATAACCAACTGAACCACCCAGGCACCCCAGTACATCGTGAGTTTTTGATGTAGTGTTGAACGATTCATTATTTGCATATAACACTCAGTGCTCATCACCACACGTGCCCTCCTTAATGCCCATCACCCGGTTACCCCACTCCCCCACATCTCTTATTGTGTTATTCAAAAGTGAAATATTTTAAGAGACTACTGTAATATTGCATTCATACAGTGTACAATTCGGTGTTTATCTCTTTATCTTTTTATATAATAAGATATGCGATTTTATCCAAAATGGAAGTGCCACATTTCTCTTTGCAGGTAAGTTTACAGGATAATATTTGCAATCTATAGTGTCATCTCTAAATATTCCCTGTCAATAAGAACCATAAACATACACCGTACTTAAGATGGTTCACTGATCCCCACTAATGCCTAAAGAATGTGCTTTAAGTAAGCCTGCTTGGCATCCCATTTATGATTTAGACAGCCAAATGCTATTGTCAGTGTCCATAGAACATGTAGTATTATATTGTTCTGATTCAAAATTATTCAAAACTTTGTATATAATATTAAAATAACATTAATTTAAACTCATTTTTAAAACATTTACATTTTCTATAAAAAGTATCATAATAAAAACTGGCATCTTCTTAGTAAAAGGACAGATATAGTTAATGAACACATAGCTCAGAGATTATTTGAATTGTTAGCTGTTTTTTTTTTCCAACTCTGTAGCAGGTATAATTGGCATGTAAAAAACTGGAAATGGGAGATAAGGGATGGGCAAAATGGGTGAAGGGGATCAAAAACCACGGACTTCCTGTTATAAAATAAATAAGTCTTAAGGATGTAATGACAACATGCTGACTATAGTCAATAATACCATTTTGTATATTCAAAAGTTGCTGAGAGTAGACCTTAAAAGTTCTCACCACAAGAAAAACAAATTTATAAGTATGTGTGGTAATGGATGTCAACTAGACTCACTGTAGTGATCATTTTATAATATACGTATATGTAATCATAATACTGTATACCTGAAATTAATATATTACATTCTAATAATATCCAAACAAAAATTAAATATAAATAATTCATAAATTATGAACCACTTTTTTAAAAGGTTAAAATACACACAGGTGAATTGTTGACAAATAAATCTCAAATGAACTATTAATGCTGAGACATAAGAAGAATGCACCTTTTAGTCATTGGTCAATTTCCACCTTTCCAATGAGGTTATCCTAATCACCTTGTTTAATATTACAATGTGCATTTATTCATACAGTGGCCAAATATGTTCTCCAGACCAGTGGTCTCAAAGGGTGGTCCCGGATCAGGAACATCGGCAACATCTAGGACCTTCTGGAAATGCAATATATTAAGCCCCATCCCAGACCATTTCAATCAGAAACCCTAGGGGTGGGGTCCAGCAAACTGTTTCAGCTTATTCGGGTACATGATCCACTGATGGTGAAATTCACTGATTTACAGTATATTTAGTCCCCTAAAAATGTCCCAGAGGGGGAAGCTCTCATAAAAGTTGATAAAGACCAAAAAAAAAATTGATAAAGACTGAAACACTTTATACATAAAACTGACCTAGTAAGTTTTAAATACAAGTCAATATTCTATTTGAAACTAATGTTATAAATAGTGAATTTACCTACCTCAACAAAGTCTCATAGACTCTCTAGTCTTTGATCTTTTTTTTTCCTAAAAATATTCAACTTAAAAAGAAAATAAAACTGCACATAATTACTGCATATGACTTGGTGAGTTTGAGCATGGGTACATACTTGTGTTATCTCACCTCAACCCAGATCATAATCATACCCATTATTTCCAAGTTTTCTGTGTCCTTGTTTTTATGATAAGAACACTTAACATGAGATCTGTCCTCTTAACATGCTTTTAAGTATACAATTCCTTATTGTTAACTGTGAGCACTATGCTCTATAGCAAATCTCTTTGAAACATACTCATTTTGTGTAACTGTAGCTCTCTACCCATTGAACAACTCCCCATATTCTCCTCTCCCTGTTCCTGGCAACCACCATTCTCTTGTCTACTTCTATATCTTTGACTATTTTAGATATCTCATATAAGAGGAAATATGCAGTTATTTGTTTGTTTTTAAAGATTTTATTTATTTGACAGAGAGAGAGAGAGAGATCACAAATAGGCAGAGAGGCAGGCAGAGAGAGAGGAGGAAGCAGGCTCCCTGCTGAGCAGAGAACCCAATGAGGAACTTGATCCCAGGACCCTGAGATCATGACATGAGCCGAAGGCAGAGGCTTAACCCACTGAGCCACCCAGGCGCCCCTGCAGGTATTTGTTTTGTAACTGGTGTCTAAACCATTCATCTTATTGCAAATGATAGGATTTCCTTTCTTTTTTAAAGCCGAATAATATTCCACTGTATGTATATACCACATTTTCTTTATCCATCCACCTGTCGATGAACATCTTGGTTCTTCCTTAATCTTGCCCAATCCAAATAACACTGCAATGAACATGAGAGTTCAGATACTTCTTTAAGATCCTGATTAAAATTCTTCTAGATACATATCAGAAGTGAAATTGCTAGATCATATGATACTACTATTTTTAATATTTTGAGAAAACTCCCTACTGTTTTCCACAGTGACTATACCATTTAACATCCCCATGAACAGTGCACAAAAGTTCTAATTTCTCATATCTTCACCCACACAATTATTTTAGTCTTTGTTTTTGTTTTTAACAGCCATTCTAAGAGGTGTGAAGTGATATCTCATTTCGATTTTGATTTGCATTCACCTAATGATTAGTGATGTTGAGCATCTTTTCTTTTTTTTAAGCTTTTATTTATTTATTTGACAGAGAGAGACACAGTAAGAGAAGGAACACAAACAGGGGGAGTGGGAGAGGGAGAAGCAGGCTTCCCACCCAGCAGGGAGCCCAATGCAGGGCACGGTCCCAGGACCCTGCAATCATGACCTGAGCCGAAGGTAGATGCTTAACGACTGAGCCATCCAGGCACCCCGAGCATCTTTTCATATACCTGTTGGCCATTTGTATGTGTTTTTTGGAGGAATGTCTATTCAAGTCCTTGTCCTTTTTTAAATTATCTATGGGGTTTTTTGCTATTGGGTTTTAGAGTCCCTTGCACATATCAGAAATCAAGAATAAAGTCATAATCCTTCATTCAAAACTTAAAAGTATATTAAATAAACACCTAGTTATAACAATTTGTAAATGAAACCTGAAAATATTACCACCCAAAATTTACCATGGTTTGAGAAAATTAGTAAGGAAAAAGAGTTATGCTGTTTCTCATATTTTTTAGTTTTTTATTAAGTTCAATTAGCCAACATCATTAGTTTTGGATGTAGTGTTCAGTGATTCATTAGTTGCGTATAATTCCCAGTGCAATGGATCATGTGCCCTTCTTAATGCCCTTCACCCAGTTACCCCATCCCCTTTCCAGCCCCCTTCTGCAACCCTCAATTTGTTTCCCCAGGTCCAGAGTCTCTCATGGTTTTTCTCCCTCTCTGATTCTCATATTTTTAAAGAGTAGAGAATATTTATGCTATACTTCAAAGAGGAAAAATTTTGAGAGGAGCATTTCTGTCCTTGGAAATCCTTTATTTACTCATCTGCAAAGGAGAGGGAGGAAATACCTAACTGATGAACTGCAAAGTGGATCCAACCACATGTGGCTCAGATATTCCTCCTTTCTGGGTTCATTCATTCCTAAGGTGGAGACCTCTTGTTCTCCTCCTGCTTCCCTTCATTTAGACGCAAGTGTCAAGGCCCCAGACGAACTTCTGGAGGAAATCCGAATGCCTACATTACTCTTTCTTTTTATCTGTCTCATCCAAACTTTAATAAAACTTTTCTAGCTTTGCGCAGTGGCAGTATCGTAGCCAATGAGGTTTATCCGAGGCGCGATTATTGCTAATTGAAAACTTTTCTGTAAGTCAGTCTACTTTTCAGACTTTAGCTCTCCCTGAGATGGGTCATTCCAGAGTCTGAATGCAAAAGAAGGAGTTCAAGAAGTCTGCCAATCAAAGAACATCAACATTAATTCCATTAGTGGGATGCAATTGTCCATACTCATTTGCTTCCAAACTCATAAAACATTTAAGGGTTATAAATAATTTTCACTTTTAAACACCAAAATTATGGAAGTAGAAAATACCATTTTTAGCTATCTATAAAGACCAAGACCAGGCGCCTGGGTGGCTCAGTGGGTTAAAGCCTCTGCTTTCGGCTCAGGTCATGATCTCAGCGTCCTGGGATCAAGGCCCGCAACGGGCTCTCTGCTCAGCAGGGAGCCTGCTTCCTCCTTTCCCTGTCTCTCTGCCTGTGTCTCTGCCTACTTGTAATCTCTCTCTCTGTGTCAAATAAATAAATAAAATCTTTAAAAAAAAAAAAAAAAGACCAAGACCCCATGTTAAATGAAAGCCACCAAAAATGATATATGAAATACTGGTTAGAAAAAGTGATATTGAAAACCAGACTTTACCTAAATTTCACATATAACTGTAGATATTATTACCAGGTCTACCTAAATTTTCCTTATAGATGAATAAAATCACAAAAATGACTTCGGAATTTCTTAGCCAAGTCATTGGACAGAAATGTAAAGAAAGGAATTCTCATATATTGTTGCCAAAAGTTTGAGTTGGCACAACTATTTTATAGAGCTATATAGCAAGATTTATCAAAAGTAATAGTGTGGATTTACTTTGTTCCAATCTCTGTAAGTCTGTCTCTATATAGATGATGTAGATATAGATACAGATATCTATATATAGAGAGAAAGATATCAGATACATACATATACATATATATATCACATAAATTCTTGCACATATGCATATGAAAAAAACTCAAGTCCTTATTACAGGATTTTTAAAAAGGAAATTGGAAACATTTTAATTGTCCGTTGTTTAGAAGGGATTATACACATTTTGAATATTCATATAACAAACTATAAATAACAATTTTGGTAAATAAATTAGGGGTGTATATAATAATAAGGCTAAATGTCTAAAATTATAACATTGTGTGAAAAAGCAAGTTGCTAAAAATTATACAATGTTTTGCCATCTATATACGATTTGAAAATAGGTAAAGCAAGCCCATATTGTTTCTGGCCACACAACAGTGTATCATGGAAAGATATCACTCCAAATTACTATAAAATTCTTTTTTTAAAGATTTTTATTTATTTATTTGACAGAGAGAGAGAGAGATTACAAGTAGGCAGAGAGAGGAGGAAGCAGGCTCCCAGCTGAGCAGGGAGCCTGAAGTGGGTCTCGATTCCAGGACCCTGAGACCATGACCTGAGCTGAAGGCAGAGGCTTTAAGCCACTGAGCCACCCAGGTGCCCCTACTATAAAATTCTTAATATTAATTACTTCTGAAAAGGCAGAACACAGTGTGATATAGTAAAGTGGGGAAGAGTCAGGGTAGGGCACTCTTTGGGCTAGTACTCTGACAGCTAATAGAAGGTGGCTATCTCTGACATTTATTTGTTTAAAAAAGCACAAAGCTGTGTGGTAAAATGTAAAAATTTAATGGAAATATAGAAGATGGATGTTTTATATGCAATCTCTATATTTTTTAGTAAGTTGAAGTATATCCTAATTTTTAAAAAGAATTATTATACTGAGATATCAAGTAATCACTTGACTAGGCTCAGAAGAAACATAAAATTATATTAAGTGAAAAAAAACCCAACTGATTATAACATAAGTTAGGTGATATTAAAATAATTTATCTGTATCAATCCAGCTTCTGTTAGGTGAGAGAAAAACTTCTCTACCTGTACTAAAAGAAAATATGATACTGAAAATCCATTAATTACAAAATTCACAAGAAGGGCTAGAGAAAGACTCTAAGCTTGAGGCCGAAATGGCCCATAGACCATTCTTCTGCCATCATGATGAAGGTGGGGTGTATTAGTCAGGGTCCTCCAGAGAAACAGAACCAGCAGAGGAGTGAACTAGAGATATAAGTGAACTAGCAAAGAAATGAACATTATCTAGAGGTAGAGACAACAATAGAGGAAAGATAAGAACTATCCTTTTGAGGTCACCCTACCTTTAAAGTGGAATGGAAACGTCAACTGTTCTCAGATCTGAAGCTTGTGGGTTTCTGACCTGGAAGTTGTACCCTTGGATTCTCCAGCTTGCTGACTGCAGATCTAGGAATTGGTTCACAAGAGGGAGGCTGAGAAGTCCCTAATGTCAGGATGGAAGACATTCCTTGCATTTCTATTTCCATTGCTTGTTCAATGCTCTCTTTGCCCTCAGCCTACATCTCTATTGGCTGGTACCTTTATAAATGAAGCAGCTCACTCAGAATTTTTTAAAAAGTCAATTTCAACCTGATAAAAGCAGTGGAGTTTATTTTTCTGATATTTTTTTAAAAGATTTTACTTATTTATGAGAAAGAGAGAGAAACGGAGCACAAGCAGGGTGAAGGGCAAGGGAGAAGCAGACTTCCCACTGGGCAAGGAGCCCCATGTGGGACTCAATCCCAGGACTCCATCCTGGGATTCTGGGATCATGACCTGAGCCAAAAGCAGATGCTTTATCAACTGAGCCACCCAGGTGCACCATGCTGTGGAATTTATTAATGTTATTACATATTGATCCTTGAGTACAGATTTTTTTTTATTATTCTGTGTAATGAAATGGGAAAATCATGTAAAACACTTCTGCTAAACACAGAATATGATGGTTATCTTAAAAAAAAACCTCATATGATTGAATTGTAAGCTGAACAAGCTGTTTCCTTCACAGATTGTAATTTTTACTTGAAATAACAATTAACAAACAATGGTTATTCAGTCCCAATTATTTGGCAGATATTTTCTTTTTAAGATGAACAAAGCCTATCCCGCAAGGACAGCAATTGACAATAATTTTTGTTAAGGATAAAATTTAAGCTTTCAAGTGAATGTTAATATTTTAGAGAATCTGGAATTACCACATCCACACTGTGCTTTTCTGATGAGATTAGTTACAAAATTAAAGAATATAATTTTTTTAAAAAATGTATTGAAATATCTCAAATGTAAAAGTTTTGCATTACTTAGTAAATTTATATTTTCCAAATTGGTAAAATATTCATCCAAAATCAAGATATGCCAATAAATTTTATTGTAATGACTATAAAATGGTTATTGATATGCTTTCAGTTAGTTTTATTGGATGCAACTAACATTTGAAAAACTACCACTTGTGGAGTTTTGAAATAATTCTTGAGAAGCATATTTATAGTTATCCAAAAATATTAAGATACTTCTCCCTTTTAAATAGCATCTTTCTGTGAAACTGGATTTTGTTCATATATTTTAATCAATAAATCATATGACAACAGATTAAACTCAAAAGCAAATACTAGAATCCACCCAATCTCTTTTATTAAGCCAAATATTAAAATTACCACTTTTTGAGTTATTTTTTTCCTTTGGAAATGTAATTTTTCTTCATTAAATATATTAACATGTAATGGGTTGGGGTTTTTTTAAGATTTTATTTATTTATTTGACACAGAGAGAGAGATTACAAGTAGGCAGAGAGGCGGGCAGAGAGACAGGGAGAGGAGGAAGCAGCCTCCCTGCTGAGCAGAGAACCCAATGTGGGCCTTGATCCCAGGACCCTGAGATCATGACCTAAGCCGAAAGCAGAGGCTTTAACCCACTGAGCCACCCAGGCGCCCTGTAATGGGTTTTTTTTAAGATTTTATTTATTTATTTGACAGAGAGAGACACAGTGAGAGAAGGAACACAAGCAGGGGGAGTGGAAGATGGATAAGCAGGCTTTCCCATGGCAGGGAGCCCAGTCCCGTCTGGATCCCAGGACCCTGGGATCATGACCAGAGCCAAAGGCAGACCTTAACAACTGAGCCACCCAGGTGCCCCAATATGTAATGAGTTTTTAATTATTATTTTAAATAAATTAGTTCAAAAGTTTAATTCCTTAGTTTTAAGTTTAATACAGTAAGTAGCCCAGTATTCTAGGGTACATGAATTTTATAAAGTTATTCTTTTTTTGTGGGAGGTTATATTGTTTGCAAAACAGGTTTTATTTTCATATAGACAAATGTGAAGACAACTGTGTCTTCATAAAGACATATGTATCTTTTGCGCTTTTTGTAGCATATTAAAATGACCATTCCTACTTCAAGATTGTTAATGCATAATGGTTTTATTATATATATACCATATGTATACACACACACACACATACACACATGTATACCCTAATTTTTATTTGTATCAAATTTTTATTTAAATTCCAGTTAACGTACAGTGTAATAGTGGTTTCAGGAGTAGAATTCAGTGATCCATCACCCACATACAACACCTAGTCCTCAACAAAGCAAGTACTCTCCTTCATACCCATCACCCATTTAACCCCTTCCCCCAACCCCCTCCATCAACTCTCGGTTTGTTCTCTATAATTAGGTCTTTTACAGTTTGCTTCCCTCTTTCTCCCCTCTTCCCCTATGTTCATCTGTTATGTTTCTTAAGTTTCACATTATGAGTGAAATCATATGGCATTCGTCTTTCTCTTACTGACTTATTTCACTTAGCACAATACACCCTAGCTCCATCCATGTCATTGCAAGTGGCAAGATTTCATTCTCTGTGATGGTTGACTAACATCATCATATATATATACCATATCTTCTTTATCCTTCATCAGTCAGTGGACATTTAAGCTCTTTCCATAATTTGGTTATTATTGATAATCCTGCTATAAACATTGGCATGCATTGGCCCTTCGAATCAGTATTTTTGTATCTATAAGGTTTTTCAAGATAACCTAAGGAATCCATCATTTAGGATTAAATTTTGCTACAAATAATAGAGTACTGAAAAATAGTGTCTTAATAAAATAAAAGTTAAGTTTCACTCTCATGGAAAATTGGAGATACAGGCAATTGAGAGTTACTATAAAGACCCCACAGTAGTTAAGATTGGTCATTGCAAGGGCTCCTGGACGACTCAGTAGATTAAGTGACTGCCTTTTGCTCAGGTCATGATCCTGGAGTCCCAGGATGGAGTCCCGCATAGGGCTCCCTGCTCAGCAAGGAACCTGCTTCTACCTCTGACCCTCCCCGCTCTCATGCTCTCCCTCTCTCATTACTCTCTCTCAAATAAATAATAAAATCTTAAAAAAAACCAAAAGATTGGTCATAGCAGGCCAAACTAATGGTATAGAAGTCATCATCATTATGATCCAATATAGAATTTTATTTATTATTTTTCTATTTCAAACATCAGCTTCAAGAAATGGGGAGAGAAACACCAAGCATACACACAGCTATCTCTGAAGAAAGTCAACTACAAGCTACCACAGTTTGCTTCCAGTTACATCTCATTACCAACATCTAGTCACATGACCAGCCATAGGTAACTGCACAGAAGCTGGAAAATGCGGAGTTCATTCTGGAGAGCTTCAAGTACAACCCAAATATTCTGGAAATTAGCAATGGTATAGGAGAGAAGGATTCAGCTTTTACAAGTTAAAGTCCTTGTCCTTCTCCTAATTTGTTATATGACCTTTGTCATATTACTTAAACTTTCTGAACCCCACTTCCTTTATATGCACAGCAAGGCTAATACTAGTACCTAAGTACCTCACAGTATTATTAGGATGATAACCCCTGTAGGGAGCTTAAAAAAATGTATAACACATTTTATTCAACATTCAAGTGTTGCTATACTCGAATATATGCAAGCTTTGTTCCAATGACATGCAAATAACCTGTTCTAAAAGTTTTAAATAGGATGACGTTCTGAGAAACTGCAGGATAATTTTGATGACTGTAATCCACGATATTTCTGACATTCCTTGTCTTTTTTTCTTATTAAAAATCTGTTAAAACACATCCTCATGCATTTAGGAAAACAGAAAGAGGAAAATCTCCAGTTACGATTTGTCAGAGAACAGACTTTGAGGAATAAACATATCTAGTATAGAGACATATCTAGTATAGAGCTTTTGCTATGGACTGTAAGATACGAAAAAAAAATCTTCATGAATTCTTATGGAGTATTCAATATAGCTAATATTTGCCATTTAAAATAAAACAAACCACACTCAAAAACATTCTAGTCTGATAGAAGGAATAAGCATAGATCTGGAGTCCTACTTTTTTAAACTCTTGATCCATAACCTACATTTATGCAAAGAGAGGAAGGATGAGGTATTCGGAGAGAGATAACAGTGTATCATGGGGTGACAAAAACTGCCAGCCAATAATTTTTTTACACACAGACTAGGAAGCATATAGAACTACCAAGTTAAACAGAACAAGTTGAATAATCTACTTTTGTTAAATTTCAGTCAAGAAACAAACTTTTGGCATCAGATAAGCAACATAAACCTCATGAACACTTTTTTCTGGTTTATTGAGGTATAACTGGTAAATAAAAACTGTATAAATTCATGGTGTACAGTGTGATGATTTGATATTTACATACACATTGTGAAATGATTACCACAATCAAGTAACTAACACATCCATCACCTCACACAGTTGTATTTGTAGGTATGTGTTTTACGTGGAGAGGACACTAAATGTCTGTCCTCAGCAAATTCCAAGTATGCAATACAGTATTATTAACTAAATTTATCAAATCACCATGCTGTACATTAGACCTCCAGAGCTTGTTCATGATATAAATAAAAGTTTGTACCATCATACCAACATCTCTCCCTTACCCCCACTCCTAGCCCTTGGCAGCCACCATTCTACTCTCTGCTTCTGGGAGTTTGATTTTTTTTTTAGTTTCCACATATAAGTGAGATCATACAGTATTTGCTTTTCTGTGTCTGGTTTATTTCACCTAATATAATCCCTCCAGGTTCTTCAAGTTATTTCAAATGGCAAGATTTCCCTTCTTTTGTAATGCTGAATTGTGTATGTATCACATTTTCTTTATCTATAAAAGAGGAAATAATTCTTTTCAGAAAATAAATATTATCAAAATCATATGAAGAGACAAATGTGTATAGTTTGTTTCCAAAGAAAATTGTGGAGTAATCTGAAGTAATAAGTTGCACAGATAGGTTTCCAAATTGTAGAAATCTGGTATGACAGCTTAGAAAGTTACATGTGTCAATTATAGGCATCAAAATGCTATTAAAATTATATGAGCATGCAATTTGCATGATAGAAGTCATGTTTTTAGTGTATCATTTCTAAAGGAATGTGACACAGGAAATGAAGAATAAGCTGGAGAAAAGCTGGGAAGACAAAAAATAACAAAGCGCAACGTGGAAGCCAACTTTATCGGAAGTTAAAGGAATATAAACTTCACAGTAACTGCTACTGTCACAAAATGTTGGACTCAATTCCTTAGGAGTAATAACAGTTTTTTTTTCCCTGTCATTTCAAAGTTCTAACATGTAATGGTGGGAATATACTAATAGTTTTTCAACCATTTTTTTGAGTGATATTATCTTTCTATTTCTTTTTATTTTTTCACACAGATTGTCAGGCTATTCCTCTAGACCAATAAATCTAGACTGGATCAGAAATCTGTGTTTAATCCTCAGATAATGTCTTTTTATCCCAGCCATGTTTGAAATTTGCTTAATTAGATCATCCTGAAGCTTTCCTCCAACATTCAGGTTTAATTTCAGTTAAAATATCATGTTAGTCTAAAAATTCATCAAGGCGGCATCTAGGTGGCTCAGCCGGTTCAGCGTCTGCCTTCAGCTCAGGTGATCATCTCTGAGTCCTTGGATTGACTTCCACATAGGGCTCTCTGCTCAGTGGGGAGTCTGCTTCTCCTTCTCACTCTCCTTTTTGTGTTTTCTCTCTCTCTCTCTCAAATAAATAACATCTTTAAAAACATTAAAAAATAAAAATTCATCAGTGGAAAAATAGAAACTTTTTCGATTTGTTTTCAAAAGTAATTTACTATGTCCTAAAGCATAAATCATCAGTGTCAAAATACCAAAATGTAGACCTTTGTAACTGAGCTCATGGATGTATAAATCAATGATTAATCATGAGTTTAGTTGAAACATCATAACATAAAATATATTTGCACATATGTCCTAGGGGCACATCAGATCCCTTTTCTGCCAAACAGCCTCTATTTCATTCATAAGAAATTATATAACTTGAAGGTTTTTCCCACACTATTTATATTTAAGAACACATTTTGCTTTCAGATTTAGCTTCTTCTAAGAAAGCCAGTATTATTTATTTTTTCCAATTCAGTCTTATCTATTTATTGATTTAAAAAAACCCTAAAAACGCTATGATTTCTATAGCAGTTTAATCTTGTTATACTGTGTAATTAAATTATAATTAAAGATGGACTTTAGTAACTCTAGAAAGCATTTTTACATAATCAGCCTTGTTAATTCTATCTCTCCTTAGGTCCAGTTGGAGACATTTATGATTCACTTTTGTATAGAATCAGTTCAACAAACCAAATATACTATTCATAGATTCAAATGATATAATATTCAACAATAGCCAAGCAAGGCAAGCCTGAAGAAGCCACCCCAGGGGTCAAGGCAGAGAGCCAGATGGGACCAGGGGCACATGCCTAAATTAGTGTCTATGGGTGGAGTGGTTTGGGATTCCTAGCCTAAAACTGGTCTCACACCAAAAAGAGCAGTGTTTTTGGTAAGCTCCACGAGGGTCATTCTCCATGGAAAATGTCCCAGGATATGGGATAGACTGTTGATTACAAGGGCTGTGGGGGAAGTCATACCAGGAACTTAACCTTGCTTCTGACTCTGTGGGTTATTATCTAGGGTAGTGGGTATTCTCTCCAGCACTTGCTGGAGAGGCTAGTTCAGTTTAAGCCTCCCTCAGCCAGTTTAACCAAATAAAATAGATTCTGATGTAGCAATGCCATGTAGTACCTTAGCTACAAATTCTTGACATTCACTAACAACAGTTATGAGACCTTAATGTTGAGAGAACTGAGCCGTAATCCATGAGATCATTTTAACCTTTTGTTCAGGCAGTATTGTGAACATTGGCATTCTGTGAGACAGCCTGTCTGACAGGATCCCTCCCAATAAGAATGCTTAGTTCGTATCTTAGTATCAGCAGGAAGATTATAATAATATTCTTGTTATAATGATGTCACCTACCATTTACAAATGACTTTACAAAGGACTTTCCAATGCATATCTCCCATAATGAACAAACATTTTCAGGGCTCACTGAAATTTTATTTAACTGTATGAGTTAATATACAATATAGATTATAGAGCCAAGGCAAAACATGGAAATCAGAAATTCAACATGTAACAGAGTACAACGAGGTAAGAAAATCCTGGATAAGCAGATGGGTCTGCCTTTTTGGT
This sequence comes from Ailurus styani, assembly GCA_002007465.1. Taxonomy (NCBI): domain Eukaryota; kingdom Metazoa; phylum Chordata; class Mammalia; order Carnivora; family Ailuridae; genus Ailurus; species Ailurus styani. The sequence continues at coordinate 3,109,689 of LNAC01000258.1, forward strand.
TGAGATCCTATATATACATGGCTACAAAGAGTGTACTATTGTGTTATCTTTGAATATGAAATCTGATATCAGTAGTAGCAAATACTATACACAAAATTCTTGATATAGATTTAAATATTATAACTAATAAAAAATGTAAACCTCTATTTTTTTATTAATATCAACCAAATTAATTTAATTTCTTTAAAGGTCAGCAATATCAAAGATTATTGACCCTAAGTTACATTCTATAATAAAGTTTTCAATATTCTTTTGATTCAATTCACCTACAAAGACATATATTCCATGTTCTAACCTTGGTTTGAACAAAACACTTAATGAGACTATAAATGATGCCAAGCAAAGGAAAAGTGGTCAAAATAAGTCCCTAAGTGTTTAATTATCATGTTGGATTACTAACTCAAGAAGACACCAAATAACCTATTGAACTTAATTATGCAAAGAACTCATTAAAGAATCACTTCTGTAAATTGCTTGCTGAAGCTTATCCTAATTTTACGTCTGTACACATTGTTGATTCAGGAGTAAGTCCTAAATAGCTTCAGTTGGCAACTATCACAATACTGTTATCAGGCATCTAATCCACTATATTGCTAAATAATGTATTGGTCAAAATGCATTAATGATATATAGACCTTATCATTATGATTTAATATCTATAAATCTGATAGGATTGATTAATAACTTCTAATTTCCTATAAAGAACTGTTTTAAAAGGAGCATATTTTTTCTTAAGATTTTATTTGTTCATTTGAGACAGAAAGAGAGAGAGAGAGAGAGAGAGAGCACACAAGTGGGGGTGGAGGGGTGAGGGTCAGAGGGAGAGAGAGAGAAGCAGGCTCTTCGCTGAGCAGTGCTCAATTCTGGGGCTTTTCCCAGAACCCGAAGATCGTGACCTGAGCCAAAGGCAGACACTTAACCATCCGAGACACCAGGTGCCCCAAGGACCATATTGTTTTATTAAACTACACTCCATATTAATTGGAAAGGAACCAGTTATAGAAGTATTCATTATCGGTGGATATTTAAATGGAATTCACAATATTTTGTGAATTTTTATCACAATATTTTTAAAATACTGTGCCAAATATTGAGAAATGCCTAGTCTCTTGGAATTTACATTCTAAAAAAATATTTCCTGAAACATTTTTATTGTGTCTGTCTGATTATTATGAATTAATTATTGTTTAGTTAATTATTTTTATTCTTTTCATGTGTTTTTTCTGTTTACCTAGGTGACATGAAATATCCCCTCACTGGGTTAAAGAAAATAGACTATACACAGTAGGAAACATTCCACGGTAGCTTTTCTTTATCTTGCTTTACAGAGTTCTCATTCTTAATTGTATGTGTCTCTTACTGCATGTGTTTCTCTTATGAGATACAGGCTCTACATTGTGTCCAGAAGTTTCTCCCCCTGTTAGTAGATGAAGAAAGCAGCACTTTGGCTTCTCCCACTTCTCAGCATTTTCATACTTCTGGCCTTAACCTTCCCATTCTGTTCTCCAGGTACAAGAATATTTATTCCTATGTTTTTTTTTAAATCTTGTTATTCGAATAATTAGAAATATTAGCAGTTTTGAGGCCGCTGGGTGGCTCAGTTAGTGAAGCACCTGCCTTTCGCTCAGGTCATGATCCCAGAGTCCTGGGATCAAGCTCCTGAATCAGGCTCCCTGCTCAGTGAGGAGTCTGCTTCTCCCTCTCCTGCTCCCCCTGCTTGAGCTCTCTCTCTCTGTCAAATGAATAAATAAAATCTTTTTAAAAAGAAGAAAGAAAAATAATAAAAGAAAAAAGAAATATTAGCAGTTTTAATAAAGGATTTTTCATAAAGGAGGACAAAATTATCTGAAAAGAAGCAAAGCTAAATATTCATTGGTTATTGTTAAAAACATTAATTAAGACTTGGAATGAAAAAAATCATTTTATTTTTTTATTTTTTTAAAGACTTTTATTTATCTGAAAGAAAGTGAGAGTGAAAGAGATCACAGAGGGAGAGGGAGAATGGATTTATTGCTGAGCAGGGAACCTGATGCAGGGTTCGATTCCAGGACTCTGCGGTCATGGCCCAAGCCCAAGGCAGATGCTTAACCAACCAAGCTACCCAGGCGCCTTTGAAAAAAAAAAATTAACAGGAATCCCGCATTATTTGTATTTCTTTTTTTTTTTTAAGATTTTATTTATTTATTTGTCAGAGGGGGGGGAGAGCACAGGCAGGCAGACTGGCAGGCAGAGGCAGAGGAAGAAGCAGGCTCTCTGCCCAGCAAGGGGCCTCATGCGGGACTAGATCCCAGCTGAGCCGAAGGCAGCTGCTTAACCAACAGAGCCACCCAGGTGCCCCCGTTATTTGTATTTCTATTTGAGAAGTCCATTGCCACTGCTGAGCACAGAGAATGTGTTCAGTAAATGTTTGCTGAAAGAATGAATAAACTTTTATCAGAAATTCCATTTGCTAAAATTAAGAATGGTGATTCTTTCTCTTTTAACTCTTCTGTGTTCACTTATTTTTCTTAGATGCTTTGTTTAGAAGAATCTTTAGAAAGAAGATGGATATGGTCCAGCCAAATCTGCAAAAATGTGTCTTTGTAATCCTAACAAATATGACGTGTCATTTTAACTTTGCTTCCTTCACAATGACGTATGATTGAATTATCTGTGGCAACCACTTCTTCATTTAGACACAGACATACGCAATGACTCACTGGTAAGATTAACAAGGGTGGAATAAAAAGCAGACAAAACATTAATAAAAAGAAGACACAGTTTACCTTCACCCACATTTCATACACATTTTCCTCCGTTCCTATAAAAATACAGTGCCTAAAACAAAAGAACTGAGAGCTCTTGAAGCACACCTCACTTTTCATCTCAGCTCTGCTCTGTCCAAATGGGAATGCAACTTCTGAGGCACTTCAGAGCAAAGTTTTCATCCTGAGGTCTGCACACCCAAGAAGGAGACCTTATGGTATCCATAAGATTGGATAGAAAAGAATTATTCCATTTTTATTAACCTCTACCATTTTATTCAATTATGTATGAACATCAGTGTGTATTAACAGTAGGCTACCAAAGGGATCCTTGGCATCAAGTGGGTTAGGAACCCCGGTCTGGGAAGAACCCTAAGGGAATCTAACTATTGGCTGAAAGCAAAGGTTTTATTTGAAGGGGTTCTGGTTCTGGGCTGACAGCAGCATTTAGTACGATTTCACATAAGTCATTTAATGTATCTGAAAGAGAAAATACATAAAAATGTCCCCTTAGATTTGTCATAAGGATTCCTTGATAAGATATGTGTGAAATTAATTTTTAATTATAAAACAGTATTCACTTATGTAGAGTAGGATCCATTTTATAGTAGTGGGTGGTCTTTAAAAATTACATTAGTGATTTTGTTTTTAAAATTAGGCATTTCTAAGTAAATGTTACTCTTTTAGGTTATTTTTAGGTCAAGGTATTATATATACTAACCTCCTGTTATTATGTATAATGACATATGGATCATACTTTAATAATATCCTTTTTTTCCCCAACAATATCCTTTTACTTCAGGCTTTAAAATCTAGTTTGTCTGCATTTCCAAAATAGGTATTTTTTTATACAATTGAAAAATAAATATATCAAGAAACATTTAGAGTGCATATTTGATCTGCCATGAAATCAACAAACCAAAATTCATGTATTTTATATTACTAATATTTAAACTTCATCTCGATTTTATTACATTTGAGTGTATACATAATTCTATTATCTTTGGACATTCAATTACTAAAAACTAGATCAAAAAAATTTAAAAAATTAAAAATAAATAAATAAATAGAAACTAGATCAAAGTAAAAATCAAATAAGAAGAAAAATATTTTGAATAGGCAGAGTTGTCAGCAGCAGATGTGTTAGTTTGCAATCGGCAGCAAGGAATGAGAGAGAAATGTGACATTGTTATAACTTAAAGAAATTCCCAGTGAATAATAATGATAAGATTAAGCAAATAAGTCTCACACAGTAGATCACAAAAGGATACTATGCATATATCAAAAGAATATGTATACGAAGAAAAAATTTGTACATTAAAAATAGATATTCAGAAGTGAGACATGTTAATCTGGGATAAGGTTTTTTTATATAAAAATATATACAGTGAATTCTTGTAATAACTTTAACACACACACACAAACACACACACATTCTCATCTTTCCAATTTTAACATTTTTAATTGGATACCCACTCAGAAAATTCCCTTGGCTTATAGAACAAACACATTTGAGAATCTGAAAAAGAAAGATATATTTGATACTACAAAATATATAAATATCAAAAGGTATTAGAATTTTAGAATATAATTTAAAATACAAAACAGTTCCTTAAAGTAGAATCCTTGTAATTTTTTTATGAGTCGAATATTGTCTCTGCACTTTAGCTCACATTTTTTTAAATTTTTATTTAAATTCTAGTTAGTTAACACATGGTGTAATACTGATTTCAGGAGTAGAATTTAGTGCTTATTGTTTACATATGATACCCAGTGCTCATCACAATAAGTACACTCCTTAATGCCCAGAGCCCACTTAACCCATACCCATCTCCCCACACACTTCCCCCTACCACCAGCATCCTTGGTTTTTTTCTCTATTAGTTTTGAATGTTATGATTTGCCTCCCTCTCTCTTTTTGTTTCCCTTTCCCTTCTGTTCATCTGTTTTAAAGTCCACATAGGAGTGAAATCATATAGTGTTTATCTTTCTCTGACTGACTTACTTTGATTAGTATAACATACTCCAGCCCCATTCACAGGATTGCAAATGGAAAGATTACATTCTTTTTGATTACTCAGTAATATTCCATTATGTATATATAATGCACACACACACACACACACACACACACACACACACACACACACACACCCCACCTTTTGTTTTTCCATTTATCAGTCAATGGACATTTGGGCTCTTTCCATAATTTGGCTATTATTATTATTTTGAATTTACTGTGGTGTCAGAAAATGGTCCAGTTTCATTCTTCTGCATGTTGCTGTCCATCCAGTTATCCCAACATCATTTGTTTGAAGAGACTGTCTTTTGTTCCATTGGATATTCTTTCCTGCTATATGTCAAGGAGTAGCTGACGTAGAGTTGAAGGTCCATTTCTGGGTTTTCTATTCTGTTCCATTGATCTGTGTGTCTATTTTTGCTTTTATGTTCAATTAACCAACATATAGTACATCATTTGTTTTTGACGTCGTGTTCAGTGATTCATCAGTTGTGTATAACACCTAGTGCATCTGTCGTGATGAGCACTGTGTGTCTGTTTTTGTACCAGTACCATACTGTCTTGATCACTACAGCTTTGTAACATAACTTGAAGTCCAGAATCATGATGCCTCCAGCTTTGCTTTTCTATTTTCAAATTACTGTGTCTATTTGGGGTCTTTTGTGATTCTATACAAATTTTAGGATTGTTTGTTCTAGCTCTGTGAAAAATGCTTGGTGGTATTTTGATAGGGATTGCATTAAATATGTACATTGCTTTGGGTAGTATAGACATTTTAACAATATTTATTCTACCAAGCCATGTGAAATGGCATTCTATCACTATTTAACAAATGGAAGAATTAAGACTTGTCAAATTTTAATGCATTATTCCACTACTATAGTTTCAAACCATGTAATTCAGAAAAATATAACACTAATGAAAGTTACCAGTGGAAAATAGATCTTTTATTTTAGCAGCACAGTGTATTTTTAATTTCAACCACAATATATACATTGGGATAATTTGTGTAAAACTTTGAGTGCTAGTTATCCTGAAAAATCAGAAGATATAGCCAAATCGGGCATATATCCTCTCAGATAGAGCACATGGCTTCCACTTGACTACAACATGTCTATAGTCAGAACATGAACTGCTTCTCCACTTGGATATTTCAGTTGCTGTTGAGACATCTGGATTTAATTTAACTAACAGTTATCTGTTCATTTAATAATGGACGTACAACATGGAAGTTTTCAGAGATACAAAGATGGCATACAGAATCACACACTTGCTACTTCTAGCCTCCTCAAAACAGTAACCAAGAAACATTTATTCACTGCATCTTTCCATTGTGTGAGGCCCTGTGCAGTGCAATGTGGGTATAGAATTTTACTTGAGTCACAATTATGCTGTCACATACGTCACAATCTAATAACAAGAGAAGCATAAACCTAAATCACCATGTAACAAAGTGACAGTGAATAAAACAGAAATGTGCTGGTGGTGGACTTTTGGGCATGGAGTTATGACTTTTGGAATATGGTTTTCTTTTGAAGAAAAATAATTTTCCTATGCCAGTTTCCTGAGACGTAGTTAATCCTGGGAACAGAATTTAAACGTGTATTCAAACTGAGTGAAGGAATATGTTCTCTCTAAGTCTGAGAGAAGGACTCTACAAAAGGAAGATACTTGGTTTTCCTTTGGTGTGTATGAGCTGCTTCCAAGCAGAGACTGGACAAGAATGCATGTATTGTGAAGACCCTTTTTACTAGTAAAATGGGAATAACTGCAGTGGTGACATTGTAGAGTGGCTTATACCAGAGCAAGAATGTATGTCTGAATCCCAGATCCACTAATAGGTACAGAGCCAGCCGAACCTACTAAGAAGAGCAGTATTTCCTCTCAAAGTTGCAGAGGGTCAATGACAGGATCTACAACAAAGATTGCTGTACCCAACCACGAGGTGACAGACAGCACCCAGGAGGGAAGCAGAGGTCCAGCAAGTTGGAAAGTTTGAAGCAAAATAACCCAATTGAGCAATAGTCATCAAATATAAGGAAAATGCAAGACAATGAGGCTGTAACTTCCATAAGCAAGTAAGGAGTTTTCATACTTTAATAACTGTGAATTAGCCAGGGAGTATAATCTCTTGATTTAAAATCAGATTCAGATGAGGTCTTGCACATGGATTATAATCTTAATAAAGAGGGACTGAGATAATTGAAACGTTTAATGTATAGTTTTTCTTTTATTTTTTTAACGAAAGTTAACAGTTGTTGACATCTGAAAACACTTTGTGGAAGAGTTAGTATTTACACTAATGTAAGCTAATTCTAGAAAAGAAATATGTAGTTTCACCTATATATATTTCTTTAAATTATATTTATATATATTTGGAATATGGTTTTCTGTTAAAAAATAATTTTTCTGACACAAATTTCTGATGCCAAATACATATAAGTATATATTTATATATATATTACATATATGTGTAATGTATATATAGTACATATATACTATGTGTGTATATATATATATATATATATATTTCAGCTATATATGTGGAGTAAGTTCTTCCCAGAAAAAGAAAATCACTTGAAAGAAAATGCATGGGGATGCTTGGGTGGCTTAGTCAGTTAAACGGCTGCCTTCAGCTCAGGTCATGATCCCAGGGTCCTGGGATTGAATCCCACATCGGGCTCCTTGCTCTGCAGGGAGCCTGCTCCTCTCTCTGCCTCTGCCTGCTTCTCTGCCGGCTTGTGCTCTCTCCCTCTCTCTCTGACAAATAAATAAATAAAATCTTTAAAAAAAAAAAAGGAAAGAAAGAAAAAATGCATAAAAGACAGAATGATTTTGAAAAAAGTGGCTTGTTTGGAGCTTAAGTAAGTCTAATGCTTAGTGTTCCTTTCTGACTACATTTGAGAAAGATAAATGGTGGCTCCACTGGCAGACGTACACATGTAATTGTACATGTATGTGGATTTTTGTCATTCTAGGAGAGAAAGTGCTTGATCTTGCATGGAGCCATTTGTTTCATCAGGATGTCTGCAGATGGAATTCAAACCCAGCTTTACTACATAATTACAGATAATTCATCTAGCAGTGTACCACATGCATGGACAGTGCATACAACACTTTTTTTTGGCCTATTATTATCTCTTTTTTTTCTAATTTTTATTTATTTGACAGAGAGAGATCACAAGTAGGCAGAGAGGCAGGCAGAGAGAGAGGGGGAAGCAGGCTCTTTGCTGAGCAGAGAGCCCGATGGGGGGCTCGATCCCAGGACCCTGGGATCATGACCTGAGCCGAAGGCAGAGGCTTAACCCACTGAGCCACCCAGGCACCCCAATCTCAATTTTTAAATCATTTTCTCTTCAACTTCCCCCAAATCCTAGGTACTTATTCTACCTTTTCTCTCTTATTAAAATTTCTTAACTTTTTCTCTAAGCAAAAATTTGTTGAAACAAGAGGAGTGAATTTGTTGAATCAAATTAATTGAATGAATTGAAGCCTGTGCAATATCTTTTTGTTACTATGATTATGATTTTGGTCTAGAAGATGTTTTACCAAGTTTTGGGTTGTCATCTTAGAAAAATCTATGAAACATTTTGTTAAAAATAATTTTATTCGAATTGTGTGATATGATATAGATGAACTCAAAGGAACATTTTCATACATTATGTATCAAAAAAAACCCCATTGAATTTACTTCCACCCAAAATATCTGTAATACGAATTTAAGGAGGATCTTCACTTGTAAAGATTTGGGAAATGAATTTAGCATTCCTCCTAACATCTTACTGCTGGTTTGTTTTGATCTGTCCTTATCAGAGCAGCCAGCCTCAATTTCATGAGCAGTGAGCAGGTCAAAGGCAGTTGGTCTGTTTCAGCCTCAGATCCCAATGTTTTTACCAAATCTAGCCTGGAGTAGCTACAAGTAACGCTGAAGCTTATCCAATCTAAACACTATCAGAATAGGCAACGAGATAGAAAGCCATTACAAAAAGCCCATCTCTAGGGGAGAAAGATGATAATAATGCACAAGACAGTGGCTTTTTAAAACTTTAATTGAGAATTCGGAGAGAGTAGCATATTCTTTGGGAGGACTTTCTATATTATAGAATACTTGCTACTTAAATCGGAAAACACTGTCATTTAACCTCAACATGTTTTATATCTTATTTTAACCTTCCCACAACTATGTATCTATAGAGAAAGCCTGATACTGATACAGACAGCAAAAAATCAGTTACAAATAACAATCACTTTGCTACAGTAGCTAAGAGGTAAAGTTCATATTTGGAGGAAAGAAAAAAGATTAACAGAAGAGAGCAGATCTAAGTAACTAGGCTGTCTTAAATCATTGGAAATGGATTTTTTGAAAGAAGAGCAGAAGAGAAGGAAAAAATAAAGGATAAAATCTAAAAGTATCTTCAAAGAGTAAATTTGAAATCACCTGATGTTCAATAGGCCTACATATAGTGTATGAAAAAGCAACTGAAATATTACCAAAGTACGAAAAAGAAAACAAACAGACAAAAAATAACAAAGTATGATTACAACTCTATTGGTGTTTGTTCAGTGAGGTGGTAAATTTGATAAATAAAAGGCTGTTATTCATATATTTGAAGGGCAGAGACATAGAGTAGGGGTTCAGAGCACATGCTTTGGAGAAAGAATGTCTGGTTTCAAATCCTGGTTCCAATATGTATTAACTAAATGACCCTGAGAAACATCCTTCACTTATCATGGCCTTAGATGCATTTTCTGGACCTACCAGGCCTGACACAATCTAGTCTCTACTACCTTTCTGACCCACTTTCCACCAGTCTCTCTAACTCACTGTTCTTGCTTTTCCTAAAATATTCCAGTCAAGGCCTGTCTTTGCACGTGCATGGAATGCTCTTCCTCCAGGCATTATAATAATGTACTCCTTTCCCTTCATTTAGATATATGCCAATTTAGGGGCGCCTGGATGGCTCAGTGGGTTAAAGCCTCTGCCTTTGGCTCAGGTCAGGATCTCAGGGTCCTGGGATTGAGGCCCGAGTTGGGCTCTCTGCTCAGCAGGGAGCCTGCTTCCTCTTCTCTCTCTGCCTGCCTCTTTGCCTACTTGTGCTCTCTCTCTTTGACAAATAAGTAAATAAAATCTTAAAAAAAAAAAAAGGATATATGCCAATTTGAGCTCCTCAGACAGGCTTTTCCCAACCTCCATATATGACATAGCTTACCCCTGCCCTGTCATTTTTTATCACTTCATTCCATTTGCTTTTTTGTTTGCTTTTTTGTTTGTTTGTTTAAGTAGGCTCTATGCTCAATGTGAGGCTCAAAGTCACAGCCCTGATATCAAGAGTCACTAGCTCTGACTGAATTGTAGCAGAGAGGTTTTTAGAGAAAATGATCAAGAAGGTCATGATATATGGTTAATAAATGGAATGACTGATGTAGGAATTTTAGAAGTAACTTTGTATTTCTGACTATGACATTTTGCGGACATCATGGGTATGGAGTGCTGGTATGGAGGGAAGAAAATGGACCACAACGTGGAGATATTGGAGATGGAGCGGACAAGTCTATAACTCACATGAAAGGGGCCAGTCACATGGATATTGAAGTTAGTCAACGTTAATGTCACCCAGCCTAGTCACTTCCATGATTTTGAATATATTTGTTAGAAACAATATATGTTACCAAAGCAAAATTTCTATTTTATTTATGTATTGATCATGGATTCTAAAACCAAATTCTAGAGCTTAGGTTTGTGTCTCTAAAATAAAGATACGCTGAACAGAATGTGGTACAAGTATTTATTTATTTTTTTTAAGATTATTTATTTATTTGACACACAGAGAGAGATTACAGGGAGGCAGAGAGGCAGGCAGAGAGAGAGGAGGAAGCAGGCTCCCTACTGAGCAGGGAGCCAGAGCCTGATGCAGGGCTCGATCCCAGGACCCTGAGATCATGACCTGAGCCAAAGTTAAAGAGGCTTTAACCCACTGAGCCATCCAGGCACCCCAGAATGTGGTACAAGTATTTATTAGGTACATCAGGAAGGGTGAATTCTATTTCTAGTTATATTGCCACCTAGTACCATAACCTTAACCAAATCAAATAACCTTACAAGGTCTCAGTAATCTTGCAGGTAAGAAAACCGATTTGAATTAAAGATGATTTAAAATAGTTTTTTTGACTCAAAGTACTTTGATTTAGTTATTTAATTTATTGCTTGCTAAAGTATAGTTCATTGGCCTTGTCCTTTAAGTTTATATGAGTTTTATTATAGATTTTCCCCACCACTGAGCCTTTATGGTCGTGTATATTTCTTATGAAACCTGTCACCACGGCATCTGGATATCCATTATAGCTACGTAAAATTAGCAAGTATGTGGGAAGAAAAAAATGTCAATCCTTGTCTTTCTCTTAATGTAAGTATTAATGTGGAATAAAGATTCTATCTTGGAGTTCTTAGAGCTTCTTAATCATATGATTACAGAGACGTTTAAGGGGGAAATGGCAATTTTCGCCGTTTCTCCAAATATATGAGCATTTAACATAGCGTCTACAGCTGCAAAATAGAAAGTATATAAAAAAAATCTCCTTCTCTATAATCGTAACTGTGATTGGAACTTCGGCATACAAACAGTTGTACAGAAAATGTGGACACTACTACAAATGTACACGGGCAATAACATTGATAGAAAACTGAAAGTTAAAATAGACCATTTATAAGATTTATACTTTTTGTTGTTATTTTGAAGGAATCCACCATCTTTAACAATTATGAACAAGTTAAGATTTGTTTTTACTGTGTAGACAGGCTAGAATGAAAAGGGAATGATCAGTAGGACATGAGGTCAGAGATACTGAGCAGCTATCAGATATGAACGCGGTGGGTACTGTGATGAGTCTGGAAAGATTAGAATCACAGATATAAAGTTGAAGGTCTTAGTATTAAAATGGCATCTTCAATGCTGTGGCACTATATATCACTTGAAAAGGGTATTATAGATTGAAAAAAAGGGAAGGCCTAGGAAAGGGTCACAGGGTATTCCATTATGTAGAGGTCTGGAGAGGAGTAGGCACCAACAAAGAAGATTGAAAAAGCTCTACCAGTGAGGATGATGAAGAAATAAGGGAGTGTAGGGTACCAGGAGCCAAGGGAAAAAACATTTCAGGATTAATGATGGAAAACTATATCTGAGCTATCACCTTTAAATAGTGTAATTACTTCATTTAGCAAGAGATGGCTAATATTATCATGCTGAGTTGCAACATGTAAACTTTTGAAATAATAATAAAGACCATGAGATGTGACCAGAAGGTAGAGACATTTCAATTTGCTAATGGCCAGATGTGGGGAGTAGGAGAATGTCTTCACACTGTGGGCATGAACAATGGACCATAAAATTACCATGATCTATTAGAGGCAGAAGGTGAGAACAAAAGTTATGGGGCAGCAGAGTAGGAGGTCATAATTAGACACAGAAAGTTTGAGATGAATATTTGACATTTGAGTTATTGAAAAGGAAATTAGATAAAAGTGTCTAGATTGTGGAATAAAGACCCATAAAGGAAACTCCAAGAGACCAGAGTGTGAATGTACAATAATTGAATTCTTTGCCCTTCTCGGGAACTGAAAAAGATTTGCCAAAGTCACAGGATCTATACATACATTTGTACATGCGCCTCCACCCAGTGAACCATCTGTTCATATTCTCTGTCCGTTTTGCTCTGATATATTGGCATTTTTCACATTGATATTAAAGAGCTCTATATATGTTAAGGGCAATAGCCTTTTCTCTAGTACTCCTAGTCTCAGCAATCAGACAACAAAAAGAAATAAAAAGCATCCAGATTGGCAAAGAAGTCAAACTCTCACTCTTTGCAGATGATATGATACTTTAAATGGAAAGCCCAAAAAACTCCAACCCAAAATTGCTATAACTAATCCATGAAATTCCGCAAATTGGGAAGATATAAATCAATGCACACAGTCAGTGGATTTTCTATATACTAACAATGAGAAAAGAAAGAGAAATTAAGGAGGCACCTGGGTGGCTCAGTGGGTTAAAGCCTCTGCCTTCGGCTCAGGTCATGGTCTCAGGGTCCTGGGATAGAGTCCTGTATTGGGCTCCCTGCTCAGCAGGGAGCCTACTTCTTCCTTTCTCTCTCTGCCTGCCTATCTGCCTACTTGTAATCTCTCTCTCTTTCTGTCAAATAAATAAATAAATAAACTTTAAAAAAAAAGAGAGAGAGAAATTAAGTCGTCAATCCCATTTACAACTGCATCCATAACCGTAAGATACCTAGGAATAAACCCAACCCAATAAGTAAAGGATATGTACTCTGAAAACTATAGAATACTCATGAGGAAATTGAGGAAGATGCAAAGAAACAGAAAAATATTTCATGCTCATGGATTGGAAAAACACTGTTAAAACATCTTTGCTACTTAGAGCAATCTACACATTCAATGCAATCCTTATCAAAATACCATCAACTTTTTTTCACAGAGCTGGAACAAATAATCCTAAAATTTGTATGGAACCAGAAAAGACTCTGAATAGCCAAAGGAATGTTGAAAAAGAAAACCAAAGTTGGTGGCATCACAATTCCAGACTTCAAGCTCTATTACAAAGATGTAAACATCAAGACAGTATGGTACTGGCACAAAAACAGACCCATAGATCAGTGGAACAGAATAGGGAGCCCAGAAATGGACCCTCAACTTTATGTCAACTAATCTTGACAAAGCAGGAAAAAATATCCAAAGGGAAAAAGACAGTCTCTTCAACAAATGGTGTTGGGAAAACTGGATGGTCACATGCAGAAGAATGAAACTGGACCATTTTCTTACACCATATGCAAAAATAAACTCAAAATGGATGAAACACTTCAATGTGAGATATGAATCCATCAAAATCCTAGAGGAGAACATAGGCAGTAACCTCTTTGACAGCAGCCACAGCAACTTCTTTCAAGACACATCTCCAAAGGCAAGGAAAACTAAAGAAAAAATGAACTATTGGGTCTTCATCAAGACAAAAAGCTTTTGCACAGCAAAGGAAACAGTTGACAAAACCAAAAAAACAGCCTATTGAATGGGAGAAGATATTTGCAAATGTCTTATCAGATAAAGGGCTAGTATCCAAAATCTATAAAGAACTTATGAAACTCAACACCCAAAGAACAAATAATTAAATCAAGAAATGGGCAGAAGACATGAACAGACATTTCTGCAAAGACATCCAAAGGGCCAACAGACACATGAAAAGATGTTCAACATCACTCAGCATCAGGGAAATACAAATCAAAACCACAAAGAGATATCACCTCACACCAGTAAGAATGGCAAAAATTATCAACTCAGAAAATGACAGATGTTGGTGAGGAAGGGGAGGAAGGGGAACGCTCTAACACTCTTGGTGGAAATGCAAGCTGGTGCAGCCACTCTGGAAAACAGTATGGAGCTTCTTCAAAACGTTAAAAATGGAGCTACCTTATGACCCAGCAACTGCACTACTAGGCATTTACCCAAAGGATACAAACATAGTGATTTGAAGGGGCACCTGTACCCCAATATTTATAACAGCAATTTCCACTAGCCAAACTATGGAAAGAGCCCAGATGTTTATTGATAGATGAATGGATAAAGAAAATGTGAAATATATATATATATATACACATACACACACACACACATATATGGGTATATATACACATATATGGGTATATATACACATATATGGGTATATATATATATATATATATATATATATATACATATACATACACACACACACATACACACAATGGACTATTACTCAGCCATCAAAAAAAAAGAAATCTCACCATTTGCAATGACATGGATGGAACTAGAGGGTATTAAGCTAAGCGAAATAGGTCAACCAGAGAAAGACAATTATCATATTATTTCACTCATATGTGGAATTGAAGAAACAAAACAGGATCATAGGGAAGAGAAGGAAAAATAAAATAAGACAAAATCAGAGAGGGAGACAAACCATAAGAGTCTCTTAACTGGGAACAAACTGAGGGTTGCTAGAAGAGGGGGGATGGGGTAACTGGGTGATAGGCATTAAGGAGGGCATGTGATATAATAAGCACTGGGTATTACATGCAACTGATGAATCACTAAACTCTACCTCTGAGACTAATAATTCATTATATGTTAATTAATTAAATTTAAATTTTTTTAAATGTCCAAAAAAAATAAACAAACAAAAAAATATGCTTTTGGTCATACAAAAGGAATATACCAATAATTTATTTTTAAATTATTTATTGTGATTGTAGTTTTTTAATGGTTACAAAGCATTCTCCATTTGAGATTATACACACGTCATTCTTTCACATTTCCTCTTAGTATTTTTATTTTCATTTTTTATTATTTAGATGTGTTCTCTCTTAAATTTATTTTGTTAAAAGCATGAATTAAGTTTGCAGGGCTTAATTTTTCACAAATGGTTTCTTAGTTGTTCTACTACCAAAACCATTATCTCACTGGCAAATACTAGTTCCAGCAGAGAAAAAATAAAGAAATATAGAATAATTAATTATATGATCAAGAAAGTTCAAATAAAGGAATTTGAGGACAATCCACCAGACTTTCAGAAATATACATTTTTCAAAGACTTTTAAAGATGATATGTGAAGTCATAAAATTAACACAATAAAAGCATGAAACTTAGACCATAATTCAAGACTTAATGCCATTTGTTCTAGATCATTGCACCACATGCATTTCATTTAGGGAAAAATAAATGCAGCGATGAAAAAAAAATTTTTAATACAAATCTTATTTGGAAATTAAGTAACAAATTCCTAAATAACAGACATCAGAAGAAATTTAATGGAAATTAGAAAACCTTTAGAGTTGACTAATAATTAAAATTCCATATTGAAATTGTAGTCAGGATGGAAATTAGAAAGAAAAGTATGGCCTCGGATATTTACATTGATTAAAAAAATGGGTGAAAGTTAATTTGATAAGAATTGGATTTATTATGAGAGATGGCAGCAGGATAGAGCCCAAGTAAGACAAAAGATGTAANCACTAGACTTTCAGAAATATACATTTTTCAAAGACTTTTAAAGATGATATGTGAAGTCATAAAATTAACACAATAAAAGCATGAAACTTAGACCATAATTCAAGACTTAACGCCATTTGTTCTAGATCATTGCACCACATGCATTTCATTTAGGGAAAAATAAATGCAGCGACGAAAAAAAAATTTTTAATACAAATCTTATTTGGAAATTAAGTAACAAATTCCTAAATAACAGACATCAGAAGAAATTTAATGGAAATTAGAAAACCTTTAG